>JAODKC010000036.1:22352091-22398803 GCA_026777985.1 Mormyrops attenuatus
TGGCTCATCAGAAGCCAGGTAGAATAGAAAACCTACTGGATAGTAGCTCTCCAGGACCGGAGTTGGAGACCCCTGGTCTAGCTTATCTGACAAACAGGCCGGCAGAACGTCGGATAAGCGAAAATGTCTGATAATGGGAGGTGTTAAGACAAAGCCTATAAATTGTCGAACTATGTTATAATTTTACACATTACGAACCTAATAATCATTTTTAGTGTAGATGGGTGCGCCACTATACAGCCGGGGTAACTAATTAGCTGTGGTAGAGTTGGGAGCAACAAAAAATAGACGGTGCTCACGCTCGCAACTTGCAGTTCTTGTTGCCGATTGATGCGTTTTTTTTTGTGGTGGGACGTCACAGATAATACGGAATGTTGGATAAGCGAAGGTCAGATAAGCGAGACTACTGTATATGTCATTCTGTAAACCTTTGTGAAATACTGAAGGAACTACTGAAGGAATAAGTAATGGATAACAAGTGAAATACTGATTTCATGTATGTCCATCATTAATGAATCATGTCACATATTTTATCTCAACTATATTTGTTCACCATTTGTAATTCAGTAGTAACTGAGTCATTACTAAGTATTTGTGCCCCGTCCAGTAAAGTGCTACCCTTTTAACCGTTTCTAGAAGAACAGGCACCATGCGTTAATCCATTTCACCAAAACTTCCTCGTATCAGGGATGGAATCCCATCCGTTTCCCAGAAGCACTTAGCCAAGGTAGGGTCGTGATGAATGCAGAGCCAATTCTGGGAATTGCAGGGCAGCGACCCGTCTTGTCACACGCACACAAACTGCACGTTTCCAGACAGTGGGTGGGAAGCAAAGCCAATGATCAGAATACGCAAAAAACAGGGAGGAAATGAAAGTCAGGACTCTGGAGGTGTGAGGCCGTGGTACCCCCTTCTGAGTGGCCGGCCACGTCATTGCCGAATTAGTCATCGGTATTCATACATCGTGGAAACAGCATTTAAAAACACTTTATTAGGCTTAGTATGCAACAACACTTAGTAATCTGCCTGCATTGTGTCCCACCATTAACAGCAATGAATGGATTTGTTTTATTGCCATCGATGCTCTTGGCCTTTTGCCTAGCTCCATTCACCAGAAATCATAGCGCTGTCACCTTAACTGAAGGCACATCGTTACCAAATGCTTTTGAGAATAACAGGTTTGACTCTCACTTAACCTTTACTTATCATTTCCATTCTCACCACATCATCTGAAACCTTGGACCAGCATCAAGACGAGGCTTGACAGAACAGAACATGTCTGGGTGTTTGTTTCTTGTTGTGTACTCTGTGACTGTGTTGCTGTGTGTGACAAAGGCATAATGTCTCATGGCCAACATAAAAGTGTTAACGCAGTTTTTAACAACACACACATCTCCTTTCTCCTGATAGAGGAGCAGTCATGATCGATGCTGTCCCTGGCCCGGGTCCCCAAGGGGCCATTTTAATTGCATCAGACAAACCCAACCTGAGAGTCCTGTGAAATGCTGCTTCCATGGCAACCATCATTGATGAGGCGAGTCTGCCAGAACCTCTGACCTTCTCAAGCTCAGGAGGAATTGCTCTAAAATCCTGACTCTGGGATGGGGTGGCATTGCCGCACGCCTGCGTCTCAGTGCCGGGAGGTGACTAGTGCGGCTCTAGGTTTCACAGCGATGCGTGGCTGTGAGGTCAGCTGCACATGAAGCTGTTTTTCCACCGACCTGGACCAAAGAGCCAGTCTTTTATTATTTGGATCTTTCATTCATGTGCAGCTGCGAATTGCAGATATTTTATGCATTTCTGATGTGTGTGTGTATCAGTGTTTGTATATATGCTGGGACAGTTTTCTCCCACATGGCCAAAACATACTGTTGGGTGAAATGAAGTCCCTGGGTTTCCCATAGTGCACTGCATGTCTGCGTTTAGCCCTACAATGGACCAGCATCCAGTCCAGGGTGTCCCCTGCCTTTATTAATATATTAAATTCTGCTCTGGGTACTCGGATTCCCAGGCACAGTCCAAAAACATACTGAGGTCATCTGAAGTTACTAATTTGCCCATAGGTCTGCTTGTGTGAATGACTGGTGTGTGAGTGTGCCCTGTGATGGGCTGGCCCCCCGTCCTGGGTCATTCCCTGCCCTGCGTCCATAACCTCCAGGCACTAGACCCCCTGCGACCCTGAATAGCACCAGCGGGTATAGAAAATTAATGGATGTATGGATCAAATTATGCCTATTGTATTAAAATAGACTGACTTGTGTAATTGTGCAGACAGGGGTGAATCCTTTCTATTTGATTCAATGTAAGCAGTTAGGTGAGGCAGGGGTCACGACCTTGTGTATGTATGACTGTACTATGTAGCAAATAGCAGAAAATGATGATAATAGTGGACATGAGCTTTCTGTTCAGGTTTTTTTTGAAAATACAACAGATGTAATGCATTCATGTATCCTGGCTTTCGTGAGAGTCTACTGTACAAAATTCATTCAGTTAGTAATTTGTATATCTGGTCATCTGCTCAAAATGTCCCTAAGCGTACCCCGGCGGCGAGGGGTGGCTCCGTGTAAGAGAAATCCTCGCAAAGTGACCCAGCGTACAGGCGGAGATGCTGTGGGAGCCCAGCCGCCCACAAGCAGGTCCAAATTCCTGGGAGGAGCTGGAGGGACAGCAGCCTAACAAAATCTGCCAAAGCGCCGGCCTCAGTGTTCTCCTTTTTGGGAGTGATGGTTGGTTCTGCTGAGAGAAGGAAGGTGATGTGATATCAGCATCACTGAGCCTAGATACTGGCATCAGTGACAGGCCTCTTCTGCTGCTGTCTCTCTCCTCCAAGGTGCACCTCTGGACTACATACATTTTTCCATGCGTTTATATAAATGTCTTTATATAAATGTCTAAAGAAGCCAATCAAATTCAAGATCAAAGCCGAATCATTATTAAACCAGTAGGATGTAAACTATTCTCTCTGTCAGTGACCATGAAATACAAGCAGAAACAAATTAAAGAATAATTAGTTGTTCATCCTTTCCAATTTAGTACATGAAACTGTGCGTAAACTTTGGGCAGCTCAGTTATAGTCATTCAAGCAGAGTTAAATATTAAACTTCCATTACAGAGGGTCACACAATATAAGTCAAAGAACTACTGGCACAAGCTGAATCAACAAAATATTTGTTCTCATTTCACATGAATGAAACATCATCGTTTTGTCTTAAAGTCCATTACCCTACAGCAACAAAACTAATTCATCCGATTTCTGAGTTACTTTTCTTGTTGAAAATCCCTGTTAACACAAAGTTTGACATCATCTAACCTGGAGGATTCATCGTGACTATTGTTTCACCTAGAAAACTCCTTAATTATGACAAATTGATTGCATTACACGTTACACTAAAGCACTTAGGAGTTTCTTTATGTAATTTATGTGTAGCTTTTTTTTGGGGTGTGTGGGGAGTTATATTCTGTCATGTATTTACCAGAATCAGTTGCTATAATAGTTTCTTCAGAAAGACCTCTATAATGTAGTGTATTACGTCAATCAGTCAATTACCTTAGTTTTGCTAAAAGCGTCCCATGATTTTCATCTCAGACAGTAATGCGATTCCTGGTAATTTCAGACTGATGGACTGGTCCATGGTCCATGAATATAAATACACAAAATGTGTGTGGTCGCGGTTCGAAAGTGTGGCTGGTAGAGCACTCATACTGCTGCGGAAGTAAGACCCTTAATGCCAAAATCTGTTCCAGGGCAGCCAGAAAAATATCAGACCTAATGCTTTGCTCTCACCTGTATAAGTGTCTCATGCAGAGCAAGAAGGGATAACTAATTCCTATTTACCAGTACACGCACTTGTACAAATAGCTATGATCATTAATTACAATAAAGCAAGTGGAAACTATCAAATACGTTTCCCAGATACTTTCATCTACAGAATCAACCAAACAGAAAACACTATTAACAGAAACCCTGTTTAGACACCCACTGTATAGCTATGAGTTACAGAAACGTTAATATTCACAAAACTGAGAAAGTAACCAGGCCTCCCAGGCTTATATCAGACAGCAGGGATACAGCAGATAGACAGACAGGCAAACAAACCGCAACGATTCTGGAGGCAACAGAGGAGAAACGGCCAATCAGCCGCCATTCACTGGGGTTTAGGCTCATCCATGTGACACGAGCCTGCCAGCGTCATGTGACGGACAGACACCTCAGCCTCCTTCCACCGCCTGACTCGAGAGCAGCGATATATGACCAGCTACACAGCCTGATTATATGTAACATGGACAATTTTAAAAATACTTGAAATATTCAACAGTGAAATCAACAACACTGTCACTGTTGATAAATATTAGTCTCCTCAAAACGTTGTTTTTGCATTATGTTCCTTTTATGACAAAACTGTATCTATATTTGTCAATGTTTTCTGTTATGTTATTTAGCATGTAATTTGGACAATCAATATATGTATTAAATTGAAACCATTTACTCTGTATTAACACTGTATTACTTACATGTTGAATGAAATTCTACACTATACATGTGTAATCATGGAGTTCCATCTATAAGTTATTACACACATTCACAAGAAGGAGGACTGGATGTATGGATATACATTTAACAAACATTTGACAGAAAACAGGATACAGAACTCGCACATCTGCCCTTGGTTTCAGCAGCTGCAGTTCACTAAAGCTTAATTACTAATAAATTATGTTCAACCTAAGCAACGCATGTTTCCCAGCAATTATAAGCAGAACTCTCATGCTGCAGAAAACCTGCTCGGGGCCTTACTAGGCAGACTCTGATTACATAACGTTTAATCTGTGCTAAACTGTAAACATGGCTAGCTATGAAAGAGCCAGGCTAGCCTGCAGTATGGCTACAGGATATCTGGTGGTTGGTAGAGCTTTGTAAACAGATCCACTTAACCAGAATTTTTATTCAGTTTCAGCTGTGCACTGCCCTCTTTACATTCTTTCATCATCACGTTTCTAATCAGTATGGAAATGACTTTCATCTGACCATAGGTGGCAGATTGACATCAGCAGGGCTGTTCCATTTCATTGTCAAAATGAAATACTATTACACCTTATATATTCTAGAGGGGGTGATTTTTTTTATTATTTATACCCATTTATGATTATGATATTCTTTATGTTATAGATTACAGTTTTATAAAATGGGGGGAGGCTGCGGACATGCTGAGATGAGACGAAGTTGGGTGACAAAATCAGCTTCCATTTTTAGATAATTTATATCAATGTAAAAGTGTCTCTCTTTATGCCCCCAACCCCTAAAGACTAGATGTCTGGACTGTCCTCCCCCCTCACCCCCTGTCCCTAGGACCCAAAGCAAGCCTCCTGTGGATTTCCCCAGTTACGTGCCCCCGAGTCCCTGAGTCCTTCTAATTAAAACCAAAATTGTTGTCTTGTGCTTGCCCACCCAGGGTTATTTGTACCCCAGATAATGTCCCTGCCATATACTTCCATCCCCAAGCCACCAGGATCCATTCAAGACACGCCCAGAGTGAGTTTGAACACACACTTCATATTTTATGAAGAAAAATGACTAGGAGTTGATTGCCACCTTAAAAGGGCCCTCTGAATGGCACAGGCAGGAGAAAGGGCACCAAAATGAGCAGTGTAACGTTAAACCTTGTGAGGCAGCCTTTGCGGCTCTCCAGTCAGATAGTGTCTGCTATAGCCCTCTGCTTACAACCAGATAATCAGGCCTAAAGGTGTTACTAGTTGGAAATGATATAGCATCATGGCTTTACCAATGGCCAGGCTCAGACTCTTTGTGACACTAACTGAGTCACAGCAAGTGTCACATACCCCATTCCTCCACGAGAGCAGTGGGCTCCTGACCTGCATATGTCCTCCAAGCCAGAACGCCTATCCGACGGTACTCACCCAGATCTGAAGCTTGATCCGCTTGTCATTCCGGTAGACGGTCTTCACCTTGAAATCGATGCCCACTGTGCTCACAAAGGAGTTGCTGAAAGAGTCGTCGGCGTACCGGAACAGGAAGCTGGTCTTGCCCACGCTGCTGTTGCCGATGATCAGAAGCTTGAACATGTAGTCAAAGTTCTGATCTGAGCCGTCTCTCTGACCCATACGGTAGTCGGCCGCTGCCATCTTGACATGCAGATTGGGCAGGGGAGAAGGAACATACCCTGAATTTAACTGCCACCAGAAAAGTTATCAGGAATTCATGGAACAGCTCCATGGCCCAAAAAATTAACCAAGAGAAAACAGATCTTAAAGGGTGGAAGTAGATTCCAGAAACACTAACGTGTACAAGCACTAATGAAAGTTATTAAGTGGGAAAAATACAATGTGTATATTTCTAACAGGTATGTGAAGACTCCAGGCCAACTCAACATAGTACATTTCTATCATCCTAAATATACTGTAGGGGCTACTGCAAGAGACGACAGGGAATGAGCAACATTCAGAAAAAGAAATATCCCCAGTAACCATGGGAAACCGAAAAGTTTCCGGGTAAAGGCGCTCTAATTCTGTAATTTAAGGCTGTGCGGTTTAGCCAGGACGTTAATCCCAGCACGTTATTTTAAAGTCATTAAGTTTGCAAGCATCGAAATGCCGGCGAGAGGATGAGCCAGCAAGGGGTGGGTGCGCTCATCCGCACTTCATCCCTATCACACATTATAAGGGGCTAGGAGACCGCAAGTAACCACCTGATTGTTGATGCGCAAACACTATACACCTGTACTGCATCTGTACAAAAAAGCATCAAGAAACAGACTCGTCTGCTCCTCATAACACATGCAGCCGAGATGTCATGCTGGATGTAAATGCGTGGACGTATGTTTGTGTAGGATAATATATTGCCTGTTTTGCCCTAATTTCAAACATCGCCGTTTAAATCCAATGTCCCGTATTTTAACAGGAAAAAACACATATATGCGCTGGTCCCTACGAAGGGACATCGTACTAAAGCATTATTTGAAGAATGAGATCTTACCCTTGTGCGACGATTGTCAGTTTAATCAAGCTGTAATCAAAGATGCGACCAGGGTGGCGTTGTACACCTCCGATCGAAACGATCCCTGTTTCGCGACGCGACAGTCAGGCAGCCGAAAAGCGAGGAGAACAAACCTCAGCCACTGCGATGCTTCACAGACGCTCACCAAAGATAACATGCATGGCAGACAGCGCGGAGAAAATGCACCGATTTGCGACTCGTAAGAGCGCCGCGTTAAATGGATGCAGCCCCCGTCTGGAGGAGGCAATGGCTTTAAAATACAAGGTGGAGCATCGCAGGAGATGGGCAGAGTCTCACCCCCCCCCCTCGCAGGGACAAGCGTACACTAACCTGCTTTCCTCGCCGACGGCTACTGGGATCAATCGGCAAAATCGGTGAATAAATAATAATCAATACTGTTCAGGCGAGAGCATACAGTCGTCTTATGAGTCATCCGCGATCGTTTTATTTTATTTTTAGTCGCCAATCGAAACACAAATTAACGTGAGTCATCGCCACATGTCACCAAGTCATTTGTGTAACGTACAAGCTCGGTTCATATTGTATCGGTAATAGAAATCTCATTGTAAAAAAAAAAAAAAAAAACATACGATAGCCTTGCCATTCAGAGGAATGTAAATATTTTCCAATGTGCAAATAAACAGCAAATAAAACAAAGTGATACTTCTAACATTTGTCGTAATACACCATGCATATTATTCATACCCATTTTCCTTAGAAAATAAAAGGAAATAACGCATTTATTTTCTGTCGCAAAATTTACCCTACAAATCACTACTCTTAAGCCAAATAATAGAGTTTTTTCAATAAAAAACTATAGACATACTTGGGATTAGGAACATGATGAACAGGTACTCCAAATGTAACCTCACGTTGTTTAAGGGACTGGTGTGTTATGTATGTTTTTTTAACCTGTGGATGAATCTCTCTCTCTACTCAAGGGTTACAACAGGTGCATATAGCAGAAAACAAGCATTGTGACGTTAAAAAGTGAAACACTGAAAACTGGCAGAGAAAGGAAGTTTAAGGCTTCAGGCTGTCTCCACAAAATAATTTCACCATTTATTGCAATGGTGCCTGCAGGATGAAAGAACAAGGTATCACTGCCTTCTCAGAACATTGAGCAGAAATAGCATGCGATAAATACAAAGATGGAGGCCTGATCAGAGCCATCTCAGCAGAAACGTCGATCCCCGTAGTCTTGTAGGTCCGAGGGGACAGGCGAATGCATGTATGTTCACCTCTATGCTAGAGCAGAAGTCCTCTTTATCAGTCCTTCCTGGCTTTAACTCTTCGCTGGAGACACTCCTGGACTGATGCCACCTTGCTCCAACTCAGCTATTACTGCCATATGTTTGAACATTGTTGGCTGATGGTTGAATGTCTCGACCAATTGGAAGGTCTCTTGTCGCTGCGTGCCATAGAAAAGCTGCACCTGATTGGCTAAACACTGGGCCTGGTGCACACCCTAGAAAGGAAAGGGTTAAATAGAGCAAGATGAGAAAAAGACGGAGGAATAAAACTGTAGGAATAAATCCTGTAAGATCTTAAGGTCGTCTGTCTGGCCTATACATCTATGCCCACTTGGATGACTCAGACAGTATGTAATTAGTTTTCTCAGTAAATGCTTGAGTTGAAAGACTGATAGATAACCACCAGGTTCCAGGTTTAATTACTGATGCGGAACCCGGAGACAGAACAGCTTATCTCCCGCATGCCCGAGGCATCTGAAATTTCAGATTATCACGTACTATAAATTTGGCATCCATCTCAGCAGTCATGAGCACGATCCCTTTGCTTTTCAGCAGGTCTGAATAGTGATACAAAACCAGCTGGCTTGGAGCGTTCTCTCCCAAGGTCTGTGGGCAAAACAGCGAAGACAACATAAGCAACCTACAGTCACGCAGTGGTGAGATCACAGTGAAGCGGAAGCAGGCCGACAGCCGTTCTCTCTCTAGGGACATTTACACTTATTTATAAAGTAACAACATACAAGTGAGACAGTAGGATCAGCCAGTCCCTGGAGCAATTGGGGTTAAGGACCTCACTCAAGGGCCCAGTGGAAACATCCCTCTGGCCGCCAAGTGGTTTGAAGTGAAATTCTTTCGTCCAAAAATGTACTACAGTGACTGAAATCCATGGAGATGTACCTGAACATTAATCAGCGACGTGAAGTGCAGTTCCTGTCCGGACCACTGACCCAAGAAAAACTCATAGCCCTCCTTCTGAGGCAGGGCATACAGGAACTGTGGGCGAGTACACAGGAAGATATTCACTTACGGTCTCCAAGAAATCTGGTTTAAACACTTTTTGAAAAGAGTTAAGCAGTAAACACCACCCTCCACCTTTTACTCGAATGCAGAATACTGAGGCTTTTATTACAATTTCTTGCAAAACATTGTGATGCAGTAATGTACAGAAATCTACCACCGTCTTCTTAATATTATAGTAACTTACATTCAATGCTAATTCAAATGCATTTCATTTCAGGCTCTGAACTGCTTGCTGCCCATCTTGACAGATGTTTTCAATCAATGAAATTGAAGTAAATCACATTCTTAGTTGTACAACACTGCCATCAAGGGGTAACTCATTAGAACAACAAGATATCAGTTTCACAGATACTGTTATGGGGCCAAAGGATGGACACTCACCATAGGGCAGGACATGGCTCTGTTGTGAATAACTTCAAATGTTTTTTCCTAGAATAGGTGATACAATTTCAGTATAATTGCTATATATTTTAATTCACAAAATTACTGGTAGGTATTTCATTTACAGCCTAGTAAGAGGAATACGACATTGGGAACTTACTGGAATGACCGCACTGATTGTGTCCTTTGTGGCAAAGTACTGCATCCAAAGCTAAATAGAAACATGGAGAGCATTAGAACTCACTGGAGAAAAGTCTAAAACCTTGGCTGGCGGCACAATGAATGGTGTCAAAGTAAAGTCACTGACCTCACCGATTTCCATCCCTGACTTATCCTGGACCATGTCAATATTAAGGATTGATGCCAGGGTCTGTAAAATAGACAAATGTAATGGGGGAGAGAAGCATGTTACACACTGATAGTCAAGGCAAAAAATGGAGCCTAAAATGGGATTTACAGCGAACACATCATTCTGCTACAGCACACATGCTACCAATGCCATGCAATTACTAAAATAAGTTTATGCATCATTACCTTGTTCTTGGTAAATCCCCCAGAATTTGTCACATTTTCCTTTCGTTTATCTAGCTGCAGAGATAGGGATGCTCTGATGAAATGGTCACACCCACAACTCTCATAGTTCACCAAAAATGTAATTTTATAGAAAAACAAAGAGACATGATCCAACCTTCTGCAAACCCAAAGAGCACAGGCGATGGGAGCTTAACCCACATATATTCATCTCCCTACATCATAAATACATTTTCATTAAATTACAGGTTGCATAATTTTACCCAACAAAATTAGACGGAAATGGAAAAGGTATGACTTAGCTCAGGGTATCAATTTTTTAACATCATAAAACTAAAAAAAATATGTAGGATTCTCACAGATATGTAGCTATTGACTGAACCATTTGACGGAGGTTTGATGTGCGCCTGCATACCTCTTGCTCCATGACTTTAATAAACTCTGCTTGCTTCGAGTGTCCCAAGGGTTCCCTTTTCACCTCGGTCCTCTTTTCCATCCTAGCTTTGAATTCTTGAGGTTTAGAGCTGAGAGAAATAAGGGTGTCATCAGAGATAAGTTTAAATGTACAGGAAAAAGTCAAACTCTAAGTCAAACAGAGTATATTATTCCTAATTCACCGTCGCCAAACGTACCTGCAAAGGAGAACTATTATTTTAACTGCATTTGGATTTCCAGATTAACTTCTGACTGCATAGACCAAAAATTTTAAAGTAACAGAACTCTACTACGCATAACTTGGAAATCTGTTATGGAAGAGCAATTCTAAATAACATCAACACAGGACACAGCATATTACACTGATTAAATAGTTCAAATGCATTCCTGACAACCTAATGCAAATGCAATTCCAGTCATCTAGATGAACTACCTTTAAATGCTGCATTCAAACAGAAATGACAGGAATTATTATACCATCAAATCTGTGGTCATACCTTCGCAGTTGCTCAATCTGGCCTGCATATTTACGGTAAAAAGGATTGTCCTCCAACTCCGAGTTTTTCCTCATCGTAAAAGTCCTAAACTGAAGTGGCGCGATGCCGGGAATAAGTGGTCTGATTGCCCGTGTCCTGACCGCTAAAACCCCACGGTACAAACATGACATTTGCACCATGGCGGCAGCCATCTTGTTTTCATGCCAGTCGCACATCAATAGTGCTCCGGCTAAAGGAGGGAAACCACTACCTCCGAATAATCATTCCGGGTTCCACTCAGGTACGTAAATACTGTACGTACAAGAGGCAGGTATGTTGGATAGATTCGACAGTAAATCATTATGTTGTCACGTGGAATTTGAGGGTTTAAGTTTTTGATAAGGTTGGTTTTTCACATTTTATCCATCCATCCATCCATTTTCCATAACTATTTCACACTGAGCCTGGAGCCTATCGCAGATACATGGCATGGGACATCCTAGACCGGATGCCAGTCCAAAACCTGTTATTTTGACGTGATTTTTTTTCAGTCCCCACAAAGATATGTGAATGCAGTGAAAAAACTAAAAATGCATTTTGTTTCGTTATTCACATTTAAGGTTAGGGCTGCGTAGGGGTTAAGGTTGTCATTGTTGGGATTAGGGTTTGGTCCCCACGAAGATACAGGTTTGTGTGTGTGTCTTTTCAGCAGGTGTATATATACACACACACAATGTATTATATTTCAGATATTCAAAAGTCTGGACCACACAAATTTATTAAAGGGGTTATGAGATCTCATTCAAGCAAACAACAAAAGTACATAATTAACAAAAATATATGTATAAATATGTTGGCAAGAGAATACAAATCATACATAAAACATTCTGTGTAGTTTGGGACCAAGTATACTTCAGCTTCTAAAGCAGAGCAGAGACATACAGTACACTCAGAGGTCTACCAGTAACGAAGTCTTCTTAGAGGAAATAACCAAACCTGTATAAATTATATATATATAACAGACTGTTATTCTGCTTATATTTGAGCGGGTGTCCCTCAGAGTGACTATAAAAAACAAATCTCATAACTGATTTGTAAAAAACAAGTCTAACAGGCCTTCATGAACATATTTCCTGCATTGATATGACTTCTTCCATGCTACTTTTTAAAAATTCTGTGCTATTGTTGTGGAACATTTTGGGCTGGTACTGTGCAGATATAGTTATATTCTGGTCCTGTTGTGCAGTTCATCGGTGTCCATTTTTTCTGGTTCTGGACCAAGACACACTGAAGGCCCAGCCTGCCCTGGGAGTACAATTCTGTACTGCTTTGCTTCTTGAGTCTGGAAAATGTCAGCGAGTGCCCATCAGCCCAGGCCCACTGTCCCCAGTAGCCAGTCAGTCCTGCAAACACAAACCCAGAAGAGGGAAAAACAGTAGAGGTATAAAGTTCAGGTTCAGAAAGTGCAAATCCAGACCAAGATTTTGTTTCAACCAACTAGTGGCGTACTCTGTGAATTGAGACTCTTTATGCTCAACTGATTGGTTGTAACTAAATCTTGGTCTGGATTTGTACTTTCTGAACCTGAACTTCACACCTCTGAAAAACAGTAGCTAGATCTTAAAATTCCCAGGGAACTAACCAAACCATTCAAACCGTACTGACAGGTAACCAGCCCTTACCAATCCAAAATGGCTTCTTTCTGGCAAATTTCCATAACCAGGCCATATCTTGTTTGGAGTGGACACTTGTTAAGTTGCTGTTAAACCTTTAAACAAAGAGAAGATGGATGTCACTGAAGGTAGCAGTGTTTTGTTATATTTTAGCGTTATCACGAGAGCCGATATTGTGCATGTATGTGCCCCTCTGGTCCATACAGCAATGTGCAGGTGTGCTGTGCGCTGCTCCAGGTAGTCCTGCTGTGACTCAGGATGTAACAGCGGCTCTCTCGTGCCGTCCAGCCAGAAGGACACATGTCAGCTGGGGAGTCCTCAGTCTGTGAGAAAGAGGCGGGTCATTCATTTAGTACTGACCCTGGACGAGAAGGTACTGACATGATTCTGCTTATAACCGGCCTGCGTTTGAAAAGTAAAGAATTGTAGTGACCGGCTGTGGATGAGGGTGTTCCCAGAGTAAGATGTTGAGCTTGTGTTAACCATTTTGGCGTTCTGACCTTTTTCGTGAGGCCTTCTAGGTGGGTTTTAGGTAGAGACTGGCCACCTCCAGCAGTCTCGCTTCCTTCGTCCCTGTAATGATGGCCGGACCAGGTCCAGATGGGCATGATCTCCAATTCGGGGTGGACCTGAGGTGCTGACTGGACTCCCAGAAGGTTTCTCCCCTCCGGCCTCGCAGGATTGATGCCATGGAACTTTCACAGAGGAAGACACACATTGCATACTTTTGGTATGACCTTCTGACATCCCCTTGTGGGATTAAGCTCAAATGCATTGTGTGTGAGTCAGATAAAATGGCCACCTTATCAATTACTGACAGCTCAATCTATAAGATAAACTCATCCCATCCTGTCCATCTCACTCTCAAAGTCTCTGGCTTTACAGTATTTGATAGATTGCTTCTTGTTATCATGATTCAGACTAAACAGACTTTTAATGTAGACAGGATGCATGAACTGGGAATTCCTGACATCAAAATCAAATGTATTGGCAATATTTCCCCATAAGACGTGCCAGGTTGATGTAGAATTTAAATGATTGTTATTTATCTTTGGCTGTGATTAATTGATGACGAAAGCACAGAATGACTTTCACTGGAGACCGTCCTGGTGCGCTTACTGTCCATATTGTCTCTCTGTTCCTCAGCTCAACGCCTGATGGATGAACCTGTGATTTCAGATGATAAACACAAAGAGCATAAATCATTAAGAATAAGACACACACACACACACACACACACACATACAGTGCCAGTCAAAAGTTTTTCCACATTGAGATTTTCTACATTTGCATGCTACTGTACTCACTTAACATTTATGGAAAATACACTTAACAGTATGTTCACCGTTTGAGTACCTTTATTAGCAAGAAAATGTCATATCTTTTATTCATCAAAGTAACCTCCTCTAGCAGTTATAATAGCAGAGAAATTCGAGGTATTCTTTCTACAAGGCACATTACATACTGCTCTGTTTCATGGGATAAAACAGGTAACTAGTGCATCTAAAGTTAAAGGACAGCCTAGAGTTTGACTATGCCATCACCATACAGCCAGTTAATAGAATGTCAGGGGTTGAGGTCTCCACCCATTTAAGGGGGTCCATGGGGTTGTACTGGCTGTTTTTGATTTTGGGGGGGGGGGGGTTACAACCTCCCCACCCCCTCATAATTTACACCCATGTCGTCAGGTGAGGTGACACTTGGCTTACAACGTGGCCATGTCTGCCCAGGGCTGTCTGGGGCCTCCTCACAGGCTGGTCCTGCAGTGCCCCACCCCCCTCCAGGAAACCGTGCTTGTCCGGAACGTCCCCTCGGGGGCGATAGTTTTCCCAGTGGTCTGTGTCTGGGTCCGGGGTCAGCGGGTCCTCAAGCTGTGAGGGGCCGCTGTGGACGCTGGGAGGGGCTGCGGGGACTGACCGCTCCTCTCCATCATCGGGAAGCAGCTCATGTGGGTCACAGTACCCTGGAGCAAACATTGCCAATCAGACATTATGCCCTAAAAACATCCAGCTGTATCTTAGCTTTAAACACATTTGTTACAGGGACATCCATCCGTCTTATAACCATTTATGCAGGTCAGGGTCGTAGGCCACAGGGACATTGTAACAACACATATGTAACAGCTTTACCCTTTGATGTACATGACACTCTGGATGTACTTCTGTTGATAAGCATGGAGTTTATCCAGCCTTCTCCCATTGGCTTACCAGTATGGTTACCAGTAGGCTATCTAATAAGTCGCCAACCCCCTTTCCAAAATGCGGCTTAGCTGTAATACAATTACCTCCTCTGGGGTCCACAATCTCTATGGTGGTTCTGTTTTTCTGGCCCAGAACCGTGTTCTTCTGCCCTTTCAGGACCACCTGAAATTTCTCATTGGTTTCTTCTAACCCATCATCTTTAATATAAATGTTCCACGTCTTCACGTTCACCCCTAGAGCAAAGTCAATGATGTATATGTAAGAAATATATATATATATATATATAAAGATAATGGTGCTTAAAAAAATGTCAGGTAGCCAAAATATTGACGTTATTTGGTCAAACAAACCTGGATCAAACTGGATCAAATTAGCTGAGCTGTGGGTAAAATCTTTCCCTACTTTTGCGGTTCCATTTTCCACCTAAAATATACACAAAATATACACAGTATCCCACAAACCATGTTAATGTCCATCCGCTTCACAGATCCTTATCCAGTGCAGAAGGCAGGGAAACAGACTGAAGAGAAAGCCAGTCCCTGCTAGGGATCACTCTGTGGCAGCTTAGAGACGCCACTTCACCGGACTGCGTGTCTATTGACAGCAGAACGTATTCCTGATCATGTAAATCATTTTGTTCATTCTGCTGGCTTATAAATCTGCCTAGATGTCACACATCACGGCATACCTGGATGCCAATGTAGGCGGGGTCTACGCTGTTCCCACTGCGTGTCACCTGCAAGGCCAACATCCCCACGTTCTCACACACACGGAAACACGTCACCGAAAACTCCACTCGAGACCATTTCACCTCCAGTCTGCAGGGGGCAGCATGTCAGTTAACCTTGAGCGTTACACTAGTATCACAGATATATACATGTAAGTCTTCATTCATCAACTTGTGAAAAGAAATAATTATAATTTAAAATTTTATAATCTGAAATATTGTAATGGCAATGAAATTTTCATTATTGCTTCTGATTATTCCTTTGAACAGAGAAAGGACTTTAAAAAATGGGTTGTTTACTGAAAACCAGCTATGTAACGCAAATTGAAAAGATGCTGTGTATTGGGATTTGGTGACTCATACTGTCAGACTGTCACATAGGTGGAAATATTAATTTAAATGAAAGCCTTTAAATAAATCTTAAAATTACAATGAAAATTCAATATAATGACTGTAAATTCTCATTTTTCTGCAACAGAAATAAATGACTAAATATCAAGCTCACATTTGCTTTCCGTTTCTGTGTAAAAAACTATAGTTGGCATAAAAAATACCACAGTCACAAAACTTATAACAGGTGATTTACGGTAGACGTATCTTTCAACATACACTTCAGGAGGCATGGAGTTTCCTGCAGGGTCACTGACTTGGAACTCAAAGCTGTCCTCGGTCCCCTGGACGCTGGGCCAGATGACATACAGCACAGCCCGCTGGTTCAGATCTTGCTGCGTAAAACGACCTTTGATGTAGCCCCCTGCAGGAAAGAGGAGAGAGGGGTCACCCATCAACCCTGCAGCACACCTCGCCTGAGACTCAGTGAGGCGGAGCTGTAACCGTACCTGTGAAGGTGTTCTCCAAGTGCCCAAAGTAGGGGGGTCTCAGGATAGTGAACTGCAGCTCCTGATCGGGGCTGTCGGGGTCGGAGGCCCGCAAGTCTCGGGATGTGATATAGATGCCCTGTTTACCTCCAGGAAAGTTCTCCACTACACTGGCGATCCTCTTGGTCACCAGTCCTGGAGGTTTTCTATCTGCAAACTCCACCTTCAGAGACACGTTAAATCAAATTCTCCAGCGGGTAACAATGTCGCCTCCCATCATTGGGTTTTGATGGTTACCATCCCTGGTTCGGTGTGTGCAGTTTGTACATCCTCCCTGGGTTTATACAGGTGTCATGTGGTCACTCTTGTTTTCTCCCACAGTCCAAAAACCAGCAGTTATGTGAATTTGCGACTTTAAATTGCCCATATCGTGTGTGAATGTGAGCCCTACAATGGCCTGGCATTCCATCCGGGGCCGTCCCCTGCCTCGTGCCCCATGCTTCCTGGGACAGGCTCCAAGCTCACTGTGACCCTGCCCAGCATAAGTGGTTTTAAAGATGAATGGGCATTCTTCAGAGAAGTTCTGCTGTGACACCACATTACCATTAGGGGGCACTCTCGGGATGTGCCACAGCAAATACAATCCCTGCTGAAAGACACTCAGATAAGCTTGGGGTGAATTATCACCTCAGATATTTCAAATATAATATTTATGTGTTGCACAGCTTTTAATTAGGCACACATTGCTAAGATTTCTTTACATAATATAAAAATTAAATTGTACTATTAGAATTTGCTGTAGTTACAATTTAATAAAACAGGCAAACCTGTAAATACATTATACAATTGATCTGGTTTTAAAATAATCAAATGCTACAAGATATTAGTACACGATATTTATACCGTATTTATATATATTTTAATTTTGTGTTTCTGTCACCTATCCATGGACACACGTTACAGTAAATGTTCCGATTGTCTAAGTCAGTTAGTCTAAGTGTGCTTAGTAGTTACACAGACCGTCACATCTCAGCACTCTGAGACTGCAGCCAAGCGCGGAGGCGTCTCCATGGCGATAGACTGCGGGCATGAAGCCGAATGAGACCGCGCTCTTTGGCACAAGGCAACATCGGTCCATTTCCGCCAAGTGACCGAGGACGCGGGTCATGCCGGCCCCCTACGACAGGGGAATGCTCTTGCTTTCTCAGGGGTCGGCGGCAGCGGCCAGCGCGTTAGCCGCTTCGCTGGCATGTGGACAGAATATTCTAGCACGCCGGGGGCCGTGGGGAGGGGCCGCAGCATACAGGGGCCACCTGCACGAGAGGCCCTGCTGTCATCACATAGCATGCAGTGGGGACCCCCGCCGGAACCCCCAGCTCCTCCTGTCGCTCAGCGGACATGACACACCTGCACTGTCTTAATGTTTCCTGCTCCTCCGCTAAGTACTTTGGTTTCGGATGGATATCAGTTATTTCCCTTCCTACAATCCGGGGGTGGGGTTCCCTATAAAATCTGTATAAAATGTATACAAAAATATATAAGAAATCGGTAAATGGTTAAAAAAGATTAAGGTACAAAAATAGGGTAAATAAGACAAAAATATGGTAAAAATAGGATGTTTGAAGCTCCCCTACCCACTACTTACGGTCTAGACTCCTTTATGGTGCAATCCGTCCCTAAATCACGTAAATGAGTGTGATAAATTCAAATAATTAGATATAATGTGTGTGTGTGTATAATTAGATAAAGAAAGTTAATAAAAACAAAAAAAAAAACAAAGCATATATACACTTAACGATATTATTACTCCCCAGACGATGATGGGGGTGTCGAACCTTAATTCATCGCCCTCGTTTTGGGACCGTTTACAGTGTAGTTACTCATTACTCCCCTTGGTATTTGACAGCCTGATTTCCTTTGACCTTTTCCTTCATAATAAGCTCTCTAATCTGATGCGCTCGGATGCTTGCATTCATGCTTATACAAAAATTCCCAGAATACCTCAAGCTAAATTTACCAGCCAATAAGCGAGTTTTTTAAACATGGAATGGGCATTTTAATTATTTCATCAAAATATTATCTGAATTTTAATATTACATTATAGTAATCATTGAAAAAGACCAACTTAACCTCCAACAGCAGAAAACAGAACAAAAAGATTGCACGGATATTCTCTTTAATTATACTTAATAAACTAGCTTTTTTACTGTTTAAGGTGCGGGATTCAAAGATGATGTTTTATCTATATTTTATTATGAAATATGTAGGTGCTTTATTTGACTTGTAAATGTAAAAACATGCATACCTGACACATACAGCCTTCATAGTGAACATTTATTAGTGAACTTAAGTATTATTTTTATTTTCTTCTTAGTCTTTCATGATTTCCTAAACCTTCTGTACTATAATTACAAGCCTGTCATTATTTTTAAAATATTATCACAAAATTTATTTTTATATTTATCTCATTGCAAATTTATGTAAAATTTCTGCACGTAAAAATCTTTTTAGGAGCAAACACAATCTCAAAATGAATATGCGGGTACCGCTGAGTTGATAATTGCATTCCTAATTTTAAATAAAACTTCATAAAAAATTCTTGTCCTTTTGTGACAATACAAGCAAAACGATTTGGATGCATCCTTATGGAAATGAAGTGAACTTCTGCTTAGACAATATTAGCTGACAGTTAAATTAGTCTCATTAACGCTGAAGCACTATAAACATTGTGATTCACATTCTGTAATATAATGTTTTAGTCTGCCTAAGGTTCATTACCATTATGGGTTATGACTTCAAGATGTATTTATGAGCGGTTACATTGTTAAATACGCAACTTACAGTAGGTTATTATACTAAAAAAAACTGCCCATGACCCAATATCACCTGAAGAATTGCAGAGCGACCAGATATTTTCAATCAGTTAAAATATAAATATCAGTTAATAATTTGAATAGTCATATACACACTTTGTGGAAACACCTAGCATTTGTGGCACTACGCTTTAAAAATTACTACACAAATATTGGCTGTAATGTTTATAAATGATCAAAGAATGTTACAAATATCATACACTGGAACTGGAGCAATAGATAAATAGATTTTAGAGTTCTGCGATCTCTAAAACTGGAAATCTTTTTGGGATGATTTTAAAGTGCCTAACAAGACTTCTACATTTTCACGGGAACTAGCTAAAGTTCCATGGATGAGATGATGCTGGGACTGGTCCCACGTGAGAGTGAACAGAAGCCTACCTGAATGGTGAAGATAACGGCCTCCTGACTCAGCCGGCCATACTGAAGGAACCCCGTGTTGGTGCCATCAGAGGGCAGGAAGGAGAACCTGTCCACCTGGGCTGGGCCGCTCTGATGCCGGTAGGTCAGGTCCCAGTTGTTAATGTCTGCCTGGGTAAACCATGGCTGGGAAAGGGGGTGTCCTCTTAGGAGCAACTTCCCGTGTTGGGGCTGCTGGGTCAGAGTGTAGGTCAGGTTCTCTGCTGCCGTGTCAGGGTCGGTTAGCTCTAGGGCATCTGGGGAGATTGGTACCACAGCGCCCTCTGTCAGCCGGAGGCCTTTATTGTTGGTCAGCGTAGGTGGGATGCGGTCGCCATGTCGGATGAGGAAGAGTAAAGTCCCATTTTTGGACACCACTCCGTTGCTGATGACAAAGCTGAATGGGGCATCAGATCTGATATTAGGGTTAGGGAAAATACAGCCACATTCCTGACATTCTTTCAAAATACTAAATCAGCTGAGAAGGACTAATGAAGACCTTGAGAAAGAAATGTCACACCACAGAAAAGAAGACACCCGAACAGGGCTTATTAATTAGGACTGGGCAAGAATAGACTCATTGTATCTCTACGTCAGCAGTCTTTTGGAGTCTCACCGTGAGCCCGGCTGTCCCTGTCACCCACGAGCTGACAACACAAGCTGGGGTGACAATACCGAAGACCAGCGCCGAGTCGCTGTCACCTGACCTGGCACGGTACGGGCACCAGCCGGCACTACCCATATCCACGCTGCCCCGGCAACCAACAAGGTGTCATTATTCTCATAAGAATGCTCATATATCATGGCGGTGCATGGAGGAAAAAAGACAGAATCTAGAAAGCCGCTGTTCCTGGCCCAGTATGGTCCAGCATGGCATGGCCCGGGATGGCCCGGTATGGCCCAGCATGGCATGGCCCGGGATGGCCTGGTATGGCCCAGCATGGCCTTGACCACAGTGGCCAGACTGACATGGCGGTTCAGCGGGCTTTACTGACACATCCATGCACACGGATTCAGTGGCAGTGTGTGCCCTCACTGGTGGGGGGGAGGGGCTCAGGAGGCCATCCATGTTCACACTGTCAGTTACCACGGTCACACTGGTCCAGGGCCTTGGCTGAACTCTAGGAACCTTATGTCAGCTGTGCACCCTGGCACAAATCCGAGGGAAGTGCACTCTCCAGCTAACCCCCCTGTCCTTCCCACTGACCCCCCCATTGTGAGCCCAGCTTGGCTGAAAAACGTCAACCCTTGGGTGATGCTCAGTCTGGACTTCTGGGTGACAAACATGGCCACAGCTGCAGGAGAGGCCCGAGACAGACAGGTCAGCCATGCGGCTCTGCTGCCAAACTGGCAGGAAACAAACATGGAGGAAAGGCTGGCTCTGCATGGCCCCCTGCTGCCCTCTGCTGGTCAGAGTCATTTCTGCACTGATTCCAAACTATAAAACTAATGCTAGAAAACTTGACTTTCTAGAATTTCAACTAAGACATACTAGTGAACAATGCAAGAATTGTTTCATTAAAGTTAAATACACATTTTAAATAGGAACATATAGATTAAATAAATAAATTATATCAGTATGGATTTGTCTAAAATCGCAGTTATGTTTCAAAATGAAAATCCTATATACAGACGCTCCTTTTCTTACAAACGAAATACGTTCCAAACACAACTTGAAATGTTCGTAAGTCGTTATTCAACATCATTTTAAGGGTATATGCAAGTACAAAGAACTAGGATGCTGGGAGTATGCACGCTACGCTGCTGCGTGGCGGGAGTAGTGGCCAGAAGTCACACTAGGTGGAATTGGCGCGCAGAAAAAAAAATTGATGTTGCGGACAGGAAACGGGAGCCCAAGGAACACAATCTGGACTTACAGTCCTCTTCGTTCGTATGTCTGAAAGTTCGTAAGCTGAGGAGCGTCTGTATATATTTATATATATATAATTGATAGTGTACACCATTTAGTATCAGACTAGGCCATCCTAAACCTTATTTTTGCCTTCATTATTTTTTTAAACTCAGTACAGAAAGTGTTTCCATGGTGATAAGGACCTGAACGCATCCTGTGAGGCCATGCGGCTGTTGTCGTGGGTGTAGCACACCCGCAGGGCAGCCACATCCAGCTGGGAGAAGGTGTCGAGGGGGACTCCCGGGTTCTGGACCGCGTGCAGCTGCCCGTGCTCCGGAGGCACTAACACCACGTATACCAGCTCCTCCGCTCTGTCCACATCGTCGGCCGCCAGCAGGGCGTCTGTCGTCAGGACAACCCTTTCGCCTTCCGTCAGTGTCACCGGCCTGGTGACGAGGGTGAGGTCCCCTTAACCACGCCGGGAATCCCGAAAATAAAAAGGAAGGCATAGAACCAATAATTTTAAATGAAGAAGAAATATGGTAAGGACACAAAGAAAAGCATGGTGATCTATAGGTTTCGCCATGACCTATGGATGGATGGATGGATGGATGGATGATACATTGCTGTCATGGGGAGAGACATGCATACACTTATTCCGTATACCTTGGATGAGGTGCCAGTCTAAGTTTAAGGAAATGAATATAATAAGAATTAATTGAAGCTTCATTCCTGAAGCTGCTTTGCATCTGCCTGTTCAGGCTGTTCCCTAAAGCAGGCAGTGTTGCAGCTCCCTCTGACTGAGATTCCAGGTCTTCTATACCTCTGAGGTGGAGAACGTTTGCAGGATTGTTGATGTGCCCCCGCCCCCTCCCGGCCGCCCTCACCTCTGGGCATGGCCTGCAGCGAGATCACAAAGCTATGCGGTGCGGACATGTGGTCTCCGTCGCTTAGGTGGAAGCGGAAGCCATCGTGTCCTTTGACCCCTGGAGTGGCAGTCTGCTGGTACCACAGGCGGTTCATCTCCACGTCCTCCTGGGTGAAGTTCTGACCTGACCTCAGATCAGTCCAGCCTGCCTCTACCTGGACAAACACGAATCTATCAGGAACGTTGTTTGGTGCTCAAGTACAAAGAGTGACCAGAATCCTTTTACTGAACAAAGGGTGGCCATGAATACATTGATTTCGTTATTCCAAGAGCAAATGTCCAAAACTCCCATTTTAGTCCATTTTAATCGTTTTCAAGGTGACGCCACCAATGAACTAAAGTCAGTCTTCCTCATCATATGTTACAGCTCCGGGGACCAAAACTCACTCAGTCCTCATGTAATCTAACAAAGGAGTTCAAACGTTTAATTTAGATATTGAGATCAAGAGCCCAATTCAGTGGCATGACTCTGTGGGCTAAGTGACTGTCAGAGCTGAGGTGGTGTTTGAGGCACTCTGGCTGACCTTCAGCTGCAGCTGCCCGAACCGGGGGCCGGTGCTGAGGACGTAGAAGAGCTCATGGGCTGGGGTGTCTGCATCTTCCACCTCCAACAGCACACTGGAGATAACTCTCCTCTCCGTGGTCACCAGCTCCAGACCAGTATTTCTGAGCAGACAGAAGGGGGCATGAGGAGAACCCCGTGGGTTTGGGACTCCCAGCCTGACTCAGAACTGGGGCGGGGCCGGCCTGTGACCAGCCCCCATATAAACACAGAGACAAGCAGGCAGACATCTGCAAAAACACACTAAGTCAGGTGCGCTCTCTATGCCTCCACCTGGCAAACATCATAGAATCACACGGCGCTGTACTGCAGGATGTGTGCGAAATTCCTAGTCTGCCCCAGAGCCCTCGGCCCACGGACAGCGTAGGTCATGTTTGTTGTCCTCTCCTCCGTCCCCCTGGCATTGCAGCCCCCCCAGCCCACCTCCACCCGCCTCTCTCGGACGGTTTGGAATCCGTCCCAGGGTGTCCTTACCTCCGCAGCCATGGCTTTTCATCATTGACTGGTAGGACGCGGACGTGTGCCGTCCCCTGGACCGCGCGTATGCCATCTGTCAGCTGCATGCTGAACGCGTCCTTGAAGGTTTCTGTGTCATCGTGCATGTATATGATTTTCATTCCTGTGGGGGGGGGGCAGGGTGCAGGGTGGGGGGCGACATGGGCCAGCTGCACAGTCAAAGCTCTGTGCTGGCCTGTGTTTCTAGAAGCCTCTGCCCGAACGTCGGATGCCACCCCCCCCAGTTCCTCAACTGGCCCCCTTCCCGTCATAGACAAGGAAGAGCGACAAACGATAGGGAAAGCAGCCGAGTGGGTGCCTGGTGCTGGCGCCGCCCTGGTGGCTGGCTCTCATGTGTTTCCGCCCTCTCGTCGCGTTCGATAATGAGGACGCCGCTCGGCCGCCAGACTCCCAGCATGCTACGACCATGAGGCGCAGACCACAGTTGGGAAGGCCCTTCCTGAGCGCCGAATGCGCCATGGGTTCTCTGTGACGCCCATATACAACATCTGCTCTGGGGGGGCGGCAACATGAGCCTGGTGGCCAGCACAGAAGGATGGCTGAGCTTAGGATGCAGACAGTAATCAGCATCAAAACAGAGCAAACAAACCAGGACAGCAGGGGGTGTTTAAGGACGTAGCTGCGATTGGGCTGCTCCATTATACCCTGAGTAGGGCAGTTAACCTGTACGATTTCAGTGAAATAATCCCACTGACAAAGCGAAGCTTATTTGGCTAAAATACAAAATATACTGTAAAAGGTTACAAGAAGCAGAGGATGTCCAAATAAAAAAAAAAAACACTTAATGGTTAAAAAAGTCCATAAATGCTTTTGGAAAGCTACAGATCAAAGGATGAGTTTTAAATGTGGATAATGCGATATCCGTGTGCCAGGGCAGAATTTCCTGACCTTGCCGAAGCTGCTGAATAGTGAAGGACTTCAGGAGCAGGGTCCGCTGGAGGAGGTCGTGCTCCATCTGCAGGTAGCGGCTCATCTGCAGGCCATAGATCCCGTTCAGAAGCATCCCGTGGGCCGGGGGCACGAGGACCGAGAAGGTTAGGGTGTCCGCAGGTACGTCCAGGTCCACCGCATCCAAAAGGTCCGGGCCGAGATCCTTCATCCCTCCCTCTGCCACCTGAGGGAAGACAGGACACAGAAAGGTGGAGATCATGGGCCAGATTGAGCTGAGAAACAGCTGGTGAGGAAGAGGATGATGAGGAAGAGGCTCACAGAAAAGTTCCCGAGCAAGAGGGAGGGCTCTTCATCATTCGTGGGGTTGATGATGACGTAGAAGGGGACGGGGGCTGACGTCTGCACCCCGTCGCTGACTCTGACCACGAAGCGGTCCACCGTGGGCTCAATCCCGCGGTGCCGAGCCTGGACGTAGTTAATGTACCCGGCGTTGAGGTGCAGAAAGCTGAAAGAGACTGACCCCAGGCACCAAGAGTCAGCTCTCTGCAAACCTCTCCTGGCAGAACTCACCGGAAGATCGGGGGGACTCACCCACTCCAAGCCCGGCGTTGCTCTTCTCGAATCCGGGTGAGGGCAGGGTGTTTTCTATGAAGCCGTGTTCTGGGGGAAGATCGAGGGAAAACAGGAGCACGTCCTGGGGAGTATCAGCGTCGGTGGCTCCCAGGAAGCCGCCACAGAGGCAGGCGACGGACCCCTCATCAACCATAAACATGTGCCCTGGTGAAAAGGAGGCAAACAAGCAGAGCAAAAACACTCTGATTTGTGCCAAAAAAAAATCAAACACACTAAACCGTACTTGGCACACATGCTTACTTTAATTTATATCGTGTGCCAAGATCACGGGAATTTCGAAACATACACCAATGAGATGCCATTTCTGTGTGAGGTTTTGAAAAATCAGGGCATTGCAATGTCAGTAATGAGCTGATTTTAATTTTCAAAGAAAGGAGTGCTAAGGAAAGTCAGAAAATTATAGTGAGGGATAGTCCCCCCCTGTGGAGCGATGGTCCCAAAAACCGCTCTGTCTGGCCTTGTCCTCATCTATCTCCCCCCCCACCCCCCTGGTTTCCGTCCGGCTCGGCGCCCAGCCAGGCCTGTGCCACCTGGGCCTCGATGAAGCCATCATTGCTGGCCCTCGCTGGCATCTGCTCCCATTTACTGCGCAGATAAATAATGAATGGAGAGCGGCCGCCAATGGGGCTGCGGACGGATCAAACTTAGCAACAAGGGGAGAAATTAATGACCGGGAGCCTGGGATAGAGATGATAAAGCCAGTAGGCAGTGCGGGGAGAGTGGCAGCGGCAGACCGGCAGTCCAGCGCATCTTTATTCAGCGCTAACTAATTAAACAATTACATTTGCGTGCAAAGCACCTCCACATTGGGGGGGCCGTGTGCGATTTCCAAATGACCACGTTGCCGTTCCCATCATAATAAAGGAATGGATCTTGGCACCAACACCGCCTCGCCTCGCCTCGCCTCGCCATGCCGCTCTCACGGCCGCTAATCCCGACCAGCTGCTGCCTCCCTTGCCGCCGTGCCGGGATTTCCCAGCAGGTAACGTGGCCCGCCAGTGGCCCAGCCTCATCCCCACCATTGTCTCCACACGGTCACTGTTCCCCATTGATAACCGCTAAGGTCTAACAGGAAATTCTCCATGCTGGTTCCAGCTCCCGCTCCCTCCCCGGCGTGTCGAACACACCAACGCAGAAACACAATGTGAGATGCGCAGACACCCCCAGCGCAGGGCATGCAACTCGCTGATAAGGGGCTACCTGTCACTTTGGAACCCTCTTCAGAGGCAATATGCAAATCCGATGACCTGCTTTAATTGTCGCTTGTTTGTTACTGGGAGGTTGTTCGGGACAGAAACTGACCCTTAAAGCTGAAGCTGAGCACAATGGTGCTAAACTGAGAGGAATCGGCTTGTGGCATCCGAGCCGGCTCGCGTATCACGGACTGCAGGGAGATACCTGAGCCCCAGGGCCGGCTTATAGACACTCGGCGCGTCTCACTCAGTAGCACGGCGTGCAGTGCAGAGCTTTACCGATCGTTATGACAGGGGCCTGGTTGTTGACAGGAAGGATGGTGATGTTAAGGTCATATACAGGAAGGAATCCGTGCAGGGGGACAGGTGGTGCATCTCCATGGCAACAGCCCTCGGGAGCTCCAGCCTCTCCGTCCGACACGATTAAGGTGACGGGGTCGGACACAGGATGGGGTCCGATCTCACCTCCTGGGGGAATTCACAATCCGTGAGGGGTACGTCCGGACCGGGCTGGCTCGGATGAATGTTGTGCTTTACCTGTGCGCGTGTTTACCTGGAGAATTCAGGTCAACGATTACCTGTGTGCACATAGAATATCAGTTCCTGGAGTACATCCTGCTGTGAGAACTTGTCCACTGTGACGCCGGCCCTCTGGAGCTCGCCCCGAGCGGGCTCACGCGCCAGCATGTAGGTGAGACGCCCGTCATCGCTGTCCGCGTCCGTGGCGAAAAGGTTCTCGGCGGTGACTTGCACGCGCCCCCCTTCCTC
The DNA here is from genome assembly GCA_026777985.1 of Mormyrops attenuatus. NCBI lineage: Eukaryota > Metazoa > Chordata > Actinopteri > Osteoglossiformes > Mormyridae > Mormyrops > Mormyrops attenuatus. The sequence continues at coordinate 22,379,231 of JAODKC010000036.1, forward strand.
GCAGGTCAGCCCCGAACGCAGGCCCGAGCCAAGCAGGGGTGGCTGGTCATTTACGGGAAGGATCTTTCAGGAAGGAAAAGGACAGATCTCAGGGTTCCTCAGCGACACCTTGCATGGCACTTAATCACATGGCAGATGTTTATGTTAACCATAGTGGATATTATGCAGTTTTACAACTTTTTCAAGTTACAGTATAGAGACATCTGCATGCCATTTCTGCCTGATATATGATAGAGACAGCCTTCCTGGCATCCAGACTGGCACCGGTATTTAATCCCCTGCCCAGTTTCACAGCGCAGCCAGTAGAGCCATCTGAAGCAGCCAACTTGACCTCTTAAGCTTCCCATCAGGCCCACATTGACGTGGGTGAGCGACCCGGGTGTGAGGAGAGGCCGGGGGCCGCTGGCGTGTGCCCAGTGGCCAAGGTGCTACCTGCACGGGCAGCCGGCCGTCAGCGGAGTTGGTGCCATCTGTCGCCGTGAAGCCGATGGCGTCTTCCAGGGTCTCGCTGTCGTCATGGATGTACCTGCAACGAGAGGAGCTCCAGTGTGAAGCCCTGTGTGTACCTTTACGCGTCCGTCTTCTTCATACTTCATACACACACTCAATCTCTGTGTATCTATGTGTGCAGGGACGCCCCCCACACCTGACCCGGAGTGTCCGCAGGTCCTGCATGGTGAAGCTGTCTCCCTCCGTCAGCGGTACCCCCTGCAGGTCAACCCTTCCGTGCTCAGGTGCCGTCCGCAGCCGCACCAAGAGCTGATCCCCCCGGCTGTCCGCGTCCCGCACCAGTATGTGCTCCTCTGTTAGAAATATGCCTCCTCCCTCCTCGAGTCGTAGGAGGTTTACAAATATCTGAGAGTGACAGTGACAAAGAGCACCTTCAGCGACCCTCACGGGGGTGGGGCGGGGGGGGTCTCGGCCGTCTCATTTGGGAGGGTCAAGTGACCAGGGCTCGTGTTCCTGTTGATTAACTCCGCCTCTTCCTCCTCCATATCCTCTTCCGGAAATGACTCTTTGTGCTTGTGTTCCCCTCTGTGACCCCACCCTAGCCATGTCTCCTCCAACCCATGTTTCAGTTCTTTTGCTCGACTGTTTAAGGACACTTCAAAACTAGCAGCATAATTTTGACATATGTATTGACAAACTTTGACGATATAAATTGATGCAACACCTGCCCTTCTCACATCTTTTCACGTGAGGATCTGAGCCTCATTTCACAGTATCTGGTGCAAATATCTGCAGTGTTGTTTCCAACAGAAGTGTCTATGAGGTGTCATTGACACAGAATGACATTAAATTTTATTTAAAGATTTGCCCACGTGCCAGAGTGCCTTTTTGGTACAGATTAAACAAACGCAGTCACACATACACACCTCAGGAGGCTGATTGTCCACTGGCATAACTGTGATATTGAAGACAAGGCCGCTGAGTGCGCCGCCCTGCTGGTCACTCACAGAGAAAACAAACTGCACAAAGATGGGGTCTGGTCCAATGTCTTCAAGTGGAGGCATGTACCCCACCTTCAGGTGGTTCACCGCATGCTGAGGAGACAGGTTAAAAGCCTTTCACAGCACAGCTGATGGCGATGCCGAATCGCACCAGAGCTGAGAGGTGCACGCTCCCGAAAACATCCATCCACCTTCCAACTGCCTACCGCGTGTAGGGTGACAGGGGGGCAAAGGAGGCAGCAAAGAGGGCAGCAAAGGGGGCACAAATAAACATAAACTATGAGCCATAGCACTTAACGTCTCCAGAGGATAGAGACGAAACACACACTTTTTCTTTAGCAGAAACAGTAAGATATGATCTGGTGAACAGGGTGGCACCATGACAGCACAACCTTAATGGCTGTACTGCATGTGGCACCTGAGGCTTCTGAGGTTTACTTGAAAGCCACAACTCAAAGGGTTCAGTTTTCATATTTATTTTTATCTGCTCACAGCAAACCCACTTGGAAAATTAGCACTGAAAAAAGCACAGTTTCTGGCATTTGGGAGTTGCTTTAAAGTGTTTGGCAAGTCGTCGTATGGACAGGAAACATACATCTGTCTTCGGAGAGCTCCATTGAGGCTCGAAGGGATGTGGAAACTTTCTGGCTGTTTAAAGCAGGATGCATCCTACACAGTCCCTCACAAGACACACACAGACACACACTGAAAGCAGCTTTAATTCACCCCAGTGTCTGTCGAGTGTATGAAGGAGACCCAAGCTAACCCATAGGAAGCCAAGTCAAAATGGGGGGAGGGGGCTTGGTGCAAACAGCTTGAGCAACAGAAGTATTAATGTTAAACCATGCAGGTGGTGCTGGGGCTTTGAGGTCATTCACACTATAATATGGGCTACATTGCACTGCATACACTGGTGCTGTTGAAGTGAACCTGTCACTGAGTAACACAGGGGGCTGGTGTGAGTGCCCCCTGGTGGCCTGGAGTACTGGCAAGGGTGCAATGTGACTGAGCTACTGACCCATGCCTGGAACATTTTTTGACTGGCTTCTTGAATAGATGAATAACTGGGAAGCCAAATGCACAGGGCTGTTTGCGCAAAGAAGACCTCAGGCTAGAAGGTGATTGTTTGCTAAGTTAATTAACTATTACACAGTTGAGTATTCTGTGACTGTGACTCTTTATGTTCAATTGGTTGGTAGAAACAAAATGATCTTGATTTGTAGCATCTGGACCTGAAATGCCCAACACTTGTGATCATTTACTAAGGAAAAAACATAAAGGACACTGTTTCTATCAAAATATCAGTTGTGTTTTGGAGTGGTGAGATGACAAGTTTGAACATTACACTGAGCAGAAATGACCAGTCTAGGCACAAATTACTGTATTAGCTGCATTTGCTGTATCGGCTTTGGGTACCTGAGTGAAAGTCCTCAGTACTGGAAGAGCAGGGTCCTTCTTCATGGAGAGTGCACTGTCAGCATAGAAAAGCCTGCCAGCATCTGCTAACCTGTCCCAAGACAGCATGCAGCTTATAAACCCTTCATGTGAAGTGTTAATACTCCAAATAGCATTCATGAAAATGCACGTAAGTGAACTAATATTAACTGCAAGTCCCATCAGGACAAGGGGCTTACAGATGCATGGATGGAGTATTAATAATACTAATATACATCTGATTTTCAGACATCCAACTCAAATGTCCAAGAAGATGAAGCTGTTCAGTTCTGTGAGTCAGTGTCTGGCCATATCTCAAAGCCCCACACAGCCAGGTCTCCGCATGCTTTGGCCTACACTGCACTAAGCGATTTACCAGGCAGCTGTGAGGCTGAAGCAGGGCCGAGTGATGGAGTAGGTCAGGTCTGTGTCGGGGGATTCTGGGTCTCTGAAGTGCAGGTGGCTCTGAGTGAGGTGGATGACCTCGGTCTCCTTGACCGTGACCGAGCGAACGGCGCTGGGAACCTCGTGCGGCAGCTGGTCCTTCACTGGAGAGACGTGAACCACCACCGTCTGGCAGGTGGCAAGATGGCAAAAAATCTTGATGAAGAAGCAGGTTCTTAAAAGTACACAGGCAGTGCCCAGGTTACCGGTGAGATGCATTCCTTAAGCCCGTCTTTGAGTCAAATTTGTAGGTAAGTCAGATAAAAAATAATACAGTACATAATAATATATGCAGTAATAATAAAAGTAACTATATATGGTACTTTACCTCGAGCCAACGAACTGCTAAAGCCACGCAGTGTTTTCAGGAGTGTCGCAAAGTAGTTTGTGCGTTCCTTATTACAAGCCATTGTATTTAACCTGAATTTTTTATATAATAGAGTTTATGGCACTGTGTTTGAACGTATGAGTTGTCTGTAAGTCGGATGTTCTTAACCAGGGGACAGTATTTCATACTCCACTGTGGAAGCTTGTTTAATTACCTTTAAGAATGAAAATAACTGTCCTTTTCATTCAGGGCAAAATAAAACAGGTGTGTCCAGGCTGAGGAACACTCACATGTCTTTGGGATAAGTTTGGTGGTTGGTGGCTGTCGGAGAGGATGAAGTCAAAGGAATCTTCAAAGACCTCGTCTCCAAGGTGTCTGTAGTAGATCAGGCCAAGGAGAAGGTCCCTCTGCAGGAAGCTAGTCACCGGCACTCCTGAGCGATAGCATCACCGGTAACATCCATGCAATCCACTCTGCTTCCCCTCCAAATACCACCTGAACTGCTGAGTATTTTTAACAGGAAGTTTGTATTTTTACTCCAAATATCCAACCACCTAACCACTTATCCTGGGTCACGAGGGGCCTGCAGCCTATTCTAGGCTGTATTCGGTAGAGGGGTACTCCGTGGATGGGATGCCAGTCCATCACAGGGTACATACAGGCAGTCCCCAGGCTACCATCGAGACGCGTACCCTAAGTCTGATTTTAAGTGAAATTATGCCAGAACAGGTACATACGGTTCTTATTTACCATCAGTTAGTCAAATCTTTGCCTTAGTGGATAGTATACATTTTACCTTTCAATGCATATGAAATACTTAAGAAATACTTCAAAAATACTTCAAAACATTTTAAACACAAGAATACAGTACATAATAATAATACAGTAATAATAAAAGTAAACCACACACGGTATTGTACCTTGAATGGATGAACCGCTGCATAATATTTTCATGAATGTCATAAATTACTGCATGCATTCGTCATTATAAACCATTTTATTTGTCTTAAAATTTTAATATAATAGACTTTATAGAAGTACGTTCATAAGTATGCGTAAGTTGGATGTTCTTAACCTGGGGAATGCCCATACACAGAATTCCACATTATGGGCAATTTAGAAACACCAGTTACCCTAAATGAATGTCTTCAGACTGCAAGAGGAAACAGGAGAAACCCATACAACAAGGAAAGAGCATGCAGGCTCCACAAACACAGCAGATATGGGATACAAAACCGCATCCTTGGAGCAATGAGGCAATAGTACCACCCACTGAGTCACAGTGCCGACCATTAACCAAACATAACTTATTGCCTTTATAACTGATTAACTGATGCAGAGAATGAGCTTACTGTGTAGCCATAAGCTCTCAAACATTGGCATGTATTCTACATTACATGAAGCAGATTTCGCAGGAGAACATACAGCACTCTACCTGGGAGCTGGGGAGATGACCTCTTGATGACCTTGCCTGCCTGCGGGGCTGTAAGTATCTGGTACAGGATGTAGTCATCACTGGAGTCCAGATCTGAAGCCAGCAGCATGTACTCTTCCAGCAGGAGTGAGCCCCCCTCGGGCACTTCAAGAGCCATGTTGTTGATCAGGATCGGGGGTGTGTCATCCTTGGGGAGGATGTTGATGGGGAATCGGTGCCGGATGCTGTGCTGGCCATCGGTGATGCGGAACACAATGTGGTCGCGGGTGGTGTCGCTGTCTGAGTGATGGTACACAACCATGCCCTCGTGCAGGTCATGTTCCTTGAACATAAAGCCTTTCCCACCTAACAGATGGCGATCGAAAGACCTTTGGTCAATCAAGGAATCCTCTGGATTTGTGGATCAGTAAAATACTATGCAAAATGCAAAAAAGTGATGCATATTATCAATAACTCATGTACAAGTAATATAAGTGCTATTCACAAGTTTCTTTGAAACAGACACGGAAAGTTGATTTCCGTGTTTAAAAAGGGATATTTTGAATTAGTGACTCATTGGTCAACTTTTAGACCTATTGTGGAGGATACAAAACTTAAAAAACAGCAATTTCTGTTCTAAAAGCCCCCGAGTTGGCTGTCACTCGTTCTGTCCCCCTTCGATAAAAACAGAAAGAAAGATGGCCTTCTTCCCAGGCAGGGGAGTTACAGCCCAAAGCGAGGCTGGACCGCTCCCGCTTGCCAGAGAGACAGAAGGACAAGGTCGCCAGACAGATTGAGTGATGGATAGTCTCACTATAAACCTAATTAGCAATTTTACCAAGGGAAATGGCCGTAAGTCCAACAGAGAAAAAAACACTTGGTAATTGGGCCCAAAGGTGGCTGTGGGCATCAGGCCCAAAAATATAAAGCCACTTAATACAGGTACCAAACATGGAGGACACAGAGTGGAGGTACAGGCTGGTTTCCATTTGGCTGAAGGCGTCGGATCAAACCTATGCTGACTCTCCCTAGTGTAAGAGTTCCAGAGGTCTGGGGTGAATGATTCCCAGTCCCTCCCAAAAGTCCTCCAGAGAGACCATGTGGTTTTTGAGCAGCAGGCATTAGAAAGTGAATTGATCAAGGCTACAGAGCAAACAGGTGTCTAAAAGCAAGCGGGTCAGCCAGACTTTCGGAAATGAATTTTGCTGCCCAGAAAAGTCAGAAATCAATGTGCTATTGCAGAGACATAAACAACAACTTCGGGAATGGTACAGTGTGGATTTAGAAGACGTTGTTGTTATTCATTTGTGAGAAGAAATCGGTTTAGGAGATGTCAGCATGGGAGCTACGATCACAAGCAACAGCAATCACTCCATATTGCAGAGTTAGGTCTATTTTTTCTCATTTAATTAGCAGGTTTTGGTTTAAAATGGCACCGCCCTCATAAGACAAGAAGAGGAAATTATACTCCTCGTTGAAAATCGTTGTGTAAACGTGAAGAAACTGAAACTCAAAGTTTATTAATGACTTTGTCCAAAGAATCAACGATAGACTAAACAGTGCTTAGCTCCATGCTGACTGCGACATAAAAAACATATCGCACATCTGGCTGGGTCTGCGTAGCGCTGGGAAACGGCTCAAGCCTACGCAGCACGCTTCGCTAACGGGCCACCTTCTCGAGCGGCAAAACAGAAGGACATACGTTGCCTCTCAGATGACATCCTCACAGACGGGGCCCTCCAGCAAAGTCCCAACAGTGTGTTTTACACCCGATGAGCAAACATGTGCATGCCACTCCGCATGTGCATCCCAAGACACGGTGCACTCCCAGATGAAGCCGCGATCATGCCATCTCGACAAGGTCATCCGGAGGCCACTTTTTGTAACCAAACTCTTTCGGTATTTACGTTAATTCTAATGTTCTTTCTCTGTCTCCGCAACCTTAGCATGAAATTTTGTCAATGTGATAATGGCCCTTAACTGAAGTCAATTGCGTTCTGCCCTGTCTTGGTTGTGCTGGCTAATAAATTTTCCCCACCCTGCCTGGTATGCTGCCTTACAGCTCTTTACCGGCTCTCACCTCGAACACTTAATTGTCCATGTAAAGGGCCTTCCACAGCCACCAGGTACACCGCCCCAATGTTGTCACTGTCCACAATTTGCAAATTCTCCCAGGTGATTGGTCTGGATTGACCCTCCAGCAGATCCAGGCCTGAAAAACAGAGAAGCATATAATGATAATCTATGAGAAATAAACTGTGCTGCCTTTGAGCCTCTCAAAATAGTTGAAACTGTAAATGCAGGTTACATAAAGACTATGACAAACAGGAAAATGCTGCCAGGTGAAAACACTTATACGACAACATATTAATGTACCCATATTCCAGGAGACACGCGGGGCATTTGTCTCTGCCGTCCGTACTGAGAAGTGAACCATGATGGCAGGACTAGGGACAAATGAACTGTCGATGGCTTGGAATTCTACCTGAAGAGAATGGAAAGGCATCAGTGTATGTGAATCATAAGAAGGGGCTATTATTTTTTGAATTCTTAAAATAAACAAATGATGAAGTAGGCAGACACCCTTTAGAGATAGTTTGCTGTGGTTCATTCCTTGATTAGTCCATTGTAGAACCTTCAAGCCTCACAAGGTTTTGACCATGAGGACCATCATTGAAATGTCCACATTTCCCAACCCATGTGTACTTTCGAATAGAATACCTCATAGTTCCTTCTGGCAGCGTGACTGGAGTTGGGGGGCTGGTAGGCGATCTTCATCTCGTGGAGATCCTGCCAGGTGAAGGAGGTGATCGGTTTGGTGTGGTCCTCTAAGTGCGTGATGTATCCCTCAGAAGGGGGTTTGGTCACATTGAAAACAAGCTGCGCTTGTGGAGTCTCGTGGTCCTTGGCGTCGAGCGCGGCTGTGGTCATGGGGGTGAGGATGAACTGGTCCACCTCCAGGATGAACATGGACATGAACGCGGCATGGGGAGGCTGGTTTTGTAAGGCGCCCCGGATCAGGACTGGGATCCAAACACTCTCAGCCTAGTTCACAGAGACACGGACCACAATGGAATAGTTTTATTATTAACATTAATAGCTATGTTAACCTATGACTTGGTCACAACGGACCCATCTGTACTATGATCTATTCATCTATTATCTAATGCTTTTTAAACCATTTTTATGTCTTTTGCTTTTCTTGGATTTCACACAGCCTGTGCATGGTAAGTGGTTATAGATGGCTTTCACATGTGTGCAACAGTGATCTGTTCCCCCCCCACCTCCAAAAGAGCCCTTGAGTTGTTGTCCCGTAGCTCCACCCTGATAGGAATGTAGTCAGTCTCGGGGGACGGAGGGCTGAGGTGCTGGTACTTGAAGTCAGAATTAAGAAATTCCTCACAGTTGACCTTCAGGAAATTGACTTCCTTAGCATGGTGGGCACAGGGCTTATTTCCGGGGCATAGGAGTCCCGTCTGCCGGCCTGAAAAAAAAGAATCCATTATGTTAAAGCAAACAGCAAAATGCAATTTACATATGTTCGAAAAACACTTTCAATGTTAGCTAAGGACGCAACCTAAGCTGTGGATTTTGTACCACATGCAGGCCAGCACAGGTTAAGCACAGTCGTATAGAGAACATTGTTATTGTCCTGATAAAAGCATCGTTCCACTATATGGAATAAAGCTTAGTAAAATGAGAATGTGTGTGTGTATATGGGCAATAAATTCTGCTGTGCTAAACACGATCAGCTCATTTCCAGGTGACTGGATGGTGTAAATTCTCACAATAGCTCACGATGGCTGTTGTGGTATACAGCATCATAGTCTCACAGCTCCTCGATTCCAGGCCCCAGCTGTGCTTATGCAGTTTGCATGTAATCTGGTGCTCGTGTAGTTTTTTTTCTCATGGTCCAAAATGTACAGACTGCCGTTTAATTTGTCTCAGTATATTTGGTCTCAAAAAACCCAACTTACCTCTTCTGGGCCCTGAGTTGGATGGAGGTGTGTGCTTCATATCTGTCATCGGGACTGTGCTGACGGAATCATCTGTGACCAGTCGCCCAAGTGCTGGCATGTTAGTTTCAGAAGTGAGGAGTCTGACGTTACAGATATATCCCGGTCTGTTCTGGAATGTTAGAACTCTGCTGTCCAAGGTGTTGGACAGGCCGTAGAACTTCGGAACCTCCAGAGGCACGCTCCCAAACTCGATAAGACTGTCGTGGGGCTCAATCACCTTGACCTTCACTGACACAGGCTCTATGAAAGTCTCGGAATCTGTGAACCTTGGGCAAAAATAAAAAACTGGTATCCATAGACAAAGACAGATGTAATCATACCAAGAAGAAGTCATGGATTCTGGGTGAAAAGGTCTGAAATAATCACATTTCTGCATACTTCAAAATTAAACAAAAATATCGAAGAAGCATCACTTTCTTAATTTAATTCCATTTTTGCATGGACAAAGCTGCAAAGTCTTTTGACAGTGATAGAGGTGAAGCACGGGACCTGTGACCCACCTATAGATTCTCAGCATGACTGTGTCCTCCCGCAGCAATGGGCTGCCATTATGGGTGTATTTAACTTCCTCTGGCAAGAAGTGGCAGTTAAAAACCTAAGAAACGTGTTTCTTAAAAAATGTATTTCTGGTATCATGAATCAAGAACAGAACTCTGTACACTGTGACAAAATGTCACCTTGGGCCCCCCCCACCCCTCTTACATTATATAATTTTATACATTTATATATTGAAGGGCCCCTGTACAGTGCTGCCCCCCCGAATATGTCAGGGTATCCCTGTCCCCCCTATGCCCCTAACCCTTTGGTCTGTTCTGATGGACCCTCGGGGTTCTCCTGCCTACCTGGGGAGTGAACACGCCCACTCTTTGTGTCACGGGCTCGTTCATCACCACCTCCACCTTGCAGGATGTCACATTATATTGGACATCAAACCGCAGATCCTCGCTGGTCACGTAAACAAACTGCCCACGACCAACCTGCAGTCCTAAATTCAGCTGGACAAGACTCTGTGCCCAGCAGAGTGGAAAGAGACCAAGCAGGGATGAGAATCCTCTCCAGAGCATGAACATCTCCATCCTGGCTCTGAAGGTAGATGTTCGGTATGAAAGGTGCCAGGACTGATAGAGTTTAGAAGGTCAGATGTGGGATCAAGATTCCTTTGGGGGGTGGTATGGGCTATGGATGTGTTCAGTCTTTCCTCAGGATTTCTGACGAATGTAGTTCAACAGCTGCATAATCAGAAAGGAGGCAAATACAGAACAAATAATGCATCTGATAATACTTCATTCTTATCACAGATATCACACACTTCCAAGAAACAGCTGGAGGTACTGCACATAATCTGCAAGTATTTTTTTAAATCATATATTACTTAATGTGCAATAAATTGCAAAAAAATAATACTGTTTAATTTTCCAAATTGACAATCTCATCCTTCAATTCTTTACACAAGTTTTTTTTCAGGAAGTAAAGGGTTAAACTGGATGACCTCAGCGGGGGTGCTAGCGTTGACAGGAGGATGCGTCCTGTTACGGCCCGGTCACATCCTCCCCCCGGGACATACAGTCTACAGTCTTTCAGGTGTCAGAGACACTAAGCAGAGGAGAAATACAGACCAACACAAATCTGCACCAAAATACCAAGATTGGTGTTGCATGGGATTGCAAACATAAAGCTGGTATTCAGTCTGTGTCAAAAGCGCACATTGAATTTTGGTAATTAAGGGTCATTCTAGGAATAAGGAAATGACCCCCCCCCACTATTCCATATTGTCAAAAGCCCCTTGTATTCCCATGTTAGCAGCTGATGTCTATTTTGTCGAGCTCATCTACATTCTTCATCGGGCCAAATGCGTCATCCCCAATAAATGTTAGAAACAGTGCAGCACATTCGTGGAAAGGCAAGATGTCCAAAGAGCACCTTTCACCAAGCATGATGTGGGCGATGATCTTACAGCTCTGCCCGGCTCTGACCACAGTCTGCATTGCCCACGTTGAGTAGTCCGGCCTTCCTGCTCTGAAACAAGCATCTGGCTGATCTAGATTCCAGACTTCCTCTCGCTCACAATTAAACAAAAGTCAAGCTTGTTGTTCTGAAGGCTGCAGAAACAGGACATTAAAATGCCACAATGTCCTGAAGATATAACTGACACCTTTTCAGAGGCAGCTGCAGATGCATCTCTACAGTTTTGACAACCACACTACAGTAAGTATGGAAGGAAAGAAGTGAAAGCGACAGACAGGATACAAATCTTTGTCTTTGCTCTTTATTTAAATGCTCGCCTGTCTCCCCCTCGCCCTCCTAAGGTCCTGGACAGGTTTTTGCTGAAAGTTTAGCAGGCAGGAGCAGAGAGCTGGGAGAGAGTGAAGGGACTCAGGTCACATACCTGCTCCTGGTGCTGTACTTGCGGCCTCCTGTCATACAGTCCTGCTCACTCTCGCATAGGAGGAATCCCCTTCGGCATGGCCTCCTGCCCCCACCCCCCAAGACTGCACGGTCACTGTTTACAGTCCAGCACCTCCTCGCGAAAAAGGGAGGGGAGTGGGCTGCTTTGGCACAACAAAGCAAAACAAAGAAAAAGCCAAGGAGAACGCAACACTACTGAAACAAAAGGAACCGGGGTCTGGGTGACTGTTAGGGATTGTCCGATTGCCAGACCATTACAAAGAAGGGGAGGGAGGGAAGGAGACGGGGGAAGGCAGAAAGAGAGAGAGAAAAAGCTGAACCTCAAACACAGGAAATGTGTGCAGCAGATCCAGGAGTTTTACTTTTCGGTGGCTCTCCTGCACACTCACCAGCCCAGATGTTTGCATGTATTCCCCAAAGGAGCCAGATCTCCGGCCGTGCTGCAGGCAGACTGAGGAGGCCGGACCCAGGCCTGGTGTGCAGCTGCACCCCCAGCAACTGGCAGCAAGATGAAAGAAAATGAGCTTTCAGGTGTTGAAGCAGGAACGGGGACAGGGGGTAAAAAATGTATACAATCAAAGAGACAGACGGAGGCACACATATCATACAGCATCACCTTCTTACTGACCCAAGCTGGCCTGCAGGACAAAGACATACCTCTCTCCTGCTGGGCAGCCCTGTTAAGCTGGCGGGGAATGTGGGGCTGCCCTCCTCACCCCTGCCGGCATCCCTTTAGCTCCTCCGTTATGCTTCCGGAACCTTCCGCGGGACTTGGTCCACAGCTTTCAGTGTTGATTCAGCTGGCGCACAAAGAAGGAAAGAAGGACCTTTTCTAGATCTCTGACCATGTTGCGTCAGCCTTACCTCCAAACTGAAATGGGGTCTCTAGTCTGGCTGACTGGCATCAATTATAAAAGTCATGTTTATGAAGTCCCTAAAGATCCATGTAATAACCTGCACAGAGCCTCTGATGGGCCACTCTGAAACTGTAGCACTGAGTGTATTTGTAATTAAATTATACAATATAAACACCCTGCAGTGCATTGTAGGTCAGGATCTTATAATTCTATGGATTTAGTATTGGGCCAACTACTGGCAGACCATGGATGTCTGCAATACCTAAATGAAAGAGAGAGAGATGGACACCAGAAGGGGCGATGACACAACATTGCTGTTTCCCAAAAATCCACGCATTGAAAACAACCCACCACGAAAACTGCTTGCTGCCAAGTCGAGGTTTGTTTACCCTTTTATGTGGCTCTGTGGCATCAGCCGATCGCTGCTGTGGGCCTCACAATGCTTCAGTGGAAGGTCTGAGCTGTTCAGATGGTTTGTAGTTAAGCTAATTAATATTAGTGTTTCAAAAATCAGCCATTGCCCATAACTCCAGACAGTGGCTGAAACCTGTCAAGGATACACAAGCAAAATATTAAATCTGTTATAGGAGAATTCACTTCACGATGCCTTAGAGGGAGCGAAACAGTTCGGCATGAGATGCGGAACATTCCGGAGTGCTTAAAGAAAACAACACATGGTGAAGGGAGGCAAAAAACGCTCAGCATTTAAATGTTAATGACAAATCCATCCGAAGACGCACACTGTGCTTTAACAAAACATGGGGCCCTCATGTAGGAACAATGTTCTTACCCAAACCAGTCCTTGGGGACTCACAGCCAGTCCACGTTTTTGCTCTCTCTGAGCTCCCTGTCAGACCACATTTTTTACCGGGAGCTGGGAGGGAGCAAAAACGTGGACTGTCTGTGCGTCCCCAAGGACCGGATTGGGAAACACTGCTCTAGAAGACAAAACATATTACTATATATTATATAGTGGTGATTTTTTGTGGAGGAGCAAGTTACTCTGAAGCCAGAATGTGTGTGAAGTAGAGCTCATCTGAAGCTGCAGGGCTGAAAATGAAGCTCACCCACTCGCCTGTGGTGGGTAATATCGAATATTAAATATATAGAATTTATATAGAATATAAAAAGGGCGAATACAAATCATTGAAGCTGCATGTCAAACTGGATTATTTGCTGAACAAGCCCAGTTGGGTAGTAGCAAAAACTCTTAAATTTCACCCCTGTCAAGGTGGTTCCATTCTTATAATCACACGATTGTGGGTTTTAGCATATTGCATGGGACACCATGGGATGTGTCAGGAACGAAAAATAGAAGAGCGGAAAAAAGAAGGCGGCCATGTCAGCATGAGAACACAGGGTACACATCAGGCACCAGATCAGGAGAGGGCTGCGACTGGGCGCAGAGTTGGATATCCGATGCTGATGGGTGAAAGAAAACAAACCTCTACAAAGTCAGGTTGTTCGCCACACCACCCTCACAAAGGATGAATTAAATTACTGAGTTTCACGTACTCACAGACACGGAGAAGCCCCCCACTCACACACGTACTCAGTGAACAGTAAGCGTTCAGTGATTAGCGTCGCCAATGAAGGGCGGCACACGGGGCAGAGCCAGGGGCTCTCAGCTGTCAGACCCCATTAAATGGATGCTCTGTCCAGTCAGGAATGTGCTGAGGCATGTTTAACAAGGCACTGACACAAAACATGGCCACTTGTTCTCTGCCTTGATGTGGCTGCTGGCTGAAATTAGCCTCTTGTGGCTTCTCCAGATGAAGGCCTTCTGCTGGTCATATGATTAGGCACACTGAGGTTCCAGCCATGCTCGGGGCCAGGTCAGCAAGCGTATGTGGCGATTTCACACTGCAGGAACTCGGCTCAATTCATTTCTGGTCCCTTCTCCATACTAGTTACTTTTCATTCCAACACAAACTACTGGAGAGGGTCTTACCGCGATAACTTGTTGATTGGTTGACCACAAGCACTGGTGCTAACTTGGAAGTTACGTGGAAGTACTTGGAAAAGATATCAAAGTAGCACAGCTTTTCATCAATGAATGTCTTTTTGCTTGTGTCTCCATATTTCTGCTTTTGAAAATTAGATCGAAAACCAATATACTTCCGTCTAATATCACCAGTGCCAGGGGTGAGACTTGTCAGTACTTATTAGTGGAATAACGTTACATCATTCTTTATTCTGTGGAAAACTAAACATCAATCCACTGGCCAGTTTTAATAAGGAGTTATAAGTTATATGTTATGGGTCCTATAAATATTGTAGTGCTGGTGGGATTAGCATATCCCAGCATGCTCATGAGCCGTGTATATAGCCCCTGTGTTAGAAGTAAATGTCTATGTTTAGTGTAAACACCTATCCCGAGTATGGTGTGTACCCTTACCTGTGTTGTATGTGTAATCCTGACGTGCTTTAATGTTGCATAATGACCTACCATGTGTGAGACTTCCTGTCTAGCGTGTAACCTCCCCACGTTTCCCTGCCATTGATCGGCTCTGTTATTGTTGCTCATTGTGCAGTCCTTATAAGGACTACCATAAAGGGCAGATTTGTGTAAATCCGTGCCTCCTCATGTTTATAATATATATAAAATTATCCGTAAATTTTAACCTACAAGCTTTTTGCGTCTCCCATGCTTATTTACCATAAAGGTCAGAGTTCCTGTTGTGCGGTGAGAAAATGACACATGAACGTGGCCAGGAGCTACAAAAGTTCCTGGTCAACATAGCCCAGGAACTTGGAACCAGAAACCACGTTCAAGAACTTTGGTGTGAAAGTGACTATAGATTTTTACTGAGAAGCCCTTAAGACTAAGTTAAGAGATAGCAAAACAGTACTGGATAGCCTTCATAACATTTTCCAGGGCTTATCCTTGCCTTGTAGCCTGTCCTGCCAGAAATAGGCTCCAGGCCCTCTGTGTGACTCTGTACTACATAAGTGATTGAAAGCTGGATTGATGGAAGGATGATATACCCTGTATTTTCATTTAACTCCTAAGCTAAGAGAATTAGGACCCATCTTAAACAGCAGTTAAAATTCTTTGTCATCTAACTTAATCCAACAACTTTACACTAAACTACATCAACACAGCTGCATTCCAGAAATAACCATTGGTATAAGTTTTAGTTAATGTTAAGTTTTGTCATCGTATCTGAAGGGACACAGTGACGGGGGTCATGCCCTACTTTTAGGCCACATTTCAGCTGAATGTCTGCTCACCCCTGATGCATCCTGACTAGTACCCTTTTCTCCGGGACCGCTGAGTCCAAAACCAAGGCCCCCTGTCACACATTAAGATTTTCCCCATATACCGACAAAAGATAATTTGAATGTCTGCTGTTTGCATTTAGCAAGAAGAAAAAAACCAAGTATGTTTCAGCTGGGTTTGATTGTTTATGGCATTTTTATGTATTTCAAGCAACTGATTGTCAAAATTGTCTTTTTCAGAATTAATATTTCTTTTGGCATTTGTAAGTGTGAGATGGCTCGGCTAAAGGTGGGATAATGTTTGAGGGTGTCATCTGTTGTATTACACGTTTCATTGCTAATGAGAAACAGAATCTCAGCATCGCTGTGAATCGCCAAGCCCCAATTAGCAGCCGTAACGGCATCCTCTTACGCACCGTGAGAGATGATAAATGGGAATAAGATGTCTTCAGGGGTTTGGTACCAAACGGTAAAGCTGGACCACGCTGAGTACCTGAAAGTGCTGGTTTTATCACCCAGGACTCTTCAGATCAAAATGATGTTGTTAATGCTAATCCCAAATTAAATATGATTCAGGTGGCCACTGTAATGTTTTGTTTCAGTTAAGCTTTTCTTCAATGTCTTGTTCAACTCGTGCTAGTCTAATTTATGAATGCAGGGCATGGTCCGTAGCCTTTGCGAGGCCTTTGGTCATAGAGGTGAGGTGAGGACTCTGTTTTTAACTGTGACCTGAACACAGGCCAGGCGAAGTTAATTATCCTGACTAGAGTGAAAGTCACAATAGCACAATAATAAACCAACCTTAACAATCAACATAAACTGGATTATTACAGAACTTTTACTGCAATCACAGCAATTCGACACTGATGGTCAAATGGTCAAATAATGGTCAAATTTGTCTTTCAAACGGATGCTTCTATATTTTGACTAAACCCCAGCAGTGTTGTTAATCCTTGTTCAGAATGTGCGTGCTTCTTTGCAGATGGACCACCAGTGTCTTACACGTTCACCCCTCATACCAACGTGGTTTTCTTTCATCCAACCTGTTTCGCCTCTCCTTTTTAATTCCATTTATGCATGTATGTATTTAGGCATCTAATTCACATTTAGGCATCTAACATACATTAACGCTGCTTTTCCACATGCTGGGGAAATGGCTCTGTGCCCCTCTTTATTACTTTTTCTGCATATTCATATAAAAGCATTTTCACCCCCCAGTCTGAACTGCTGCCGTGTGTTTGTCAAGTTCTTCAGGGATTGATAATTATCTGTTTTTCTCTCTGCCACCGTGTTTGGGTTTAATTAGCTGCCACTCAGCAGATTTTATCAGATCATCTTGAAATCTCACCAACATCAACAAGACCAATAAACTGAATTCTTGAGGACCATCAACTGGATTTTTAGTTTGTATATATACAAGAATATGTTTCTTTAATACGAATCAAAGAAGAAAAAAAGTAATAATTACATTTATTTTTATTACATATAAAAAGTGTCATGTTACGAGGGACAAAGGACTCTAGGGCAGATGTTGTAAAACCAACGGGGTTTATTTTGAACTTAAATGAACAGAGTCTGGAAAAAAACTGGACCACAAGGGATCAAAACTAGAGTACTGGAAATTAGAAAGGGCACAGGCAACAGGAGGGTTCAATGTCAACGAATGGACAGATGAACATAGGACTGGGATGCATGTATGTACTGGACCAATGAGAGAGCTAACAAGAGGCAGCTGGGAGTGATTAACAGGAGGGTTGTTAGGATTACGCTAGCGAGGAAACAGGAGGATCTCGTGAACATGGCGGGCAGGACGTGACACAAAGGCCCTTAATTAATTTATTGATATTATTTATACAAAGGCTCATTAAACCAGCAGTGGTTGACATGCAGTCAGAGGGTGAGAAAGCTGTATGCTAACAGGGATCTGCTGCTATCCAGTGCAGTATGATGTATGAGCCGTGCTAAGGAGGGAGCACTGAACACTGGGCACACCATGTCTACTGTCACAACTGGAGGACTAAAAGGAGGAACGGATATGAGGAGGGGGTGGGTTTGCGGCCGCACCTCTGACGGCGGCGGAGGGCTGCTTGGAATGGACTGGTGGAGTGGGAGGTCAGGGGAAACAAACTCCTTGGCGACCACAAGTCGCTGCTGATGCAAATGAAGGAGGGTTTGATGCAAACCTTCCCAGACCGGCCGCTGATGTTCAGAGCTCACGAAAAGGGCAGAACTCCCTGGGAGAAATAACACGGATTAGCTGGATGCGGAAGAGGAAGGAGAGCAGAAAGCAGAAGAGGAGAAGGGCAGGGGACCCGGGGCTGAGGGGGGGCTTTGTCCTAATGAGAGGGGCCGGAAAATCCTGAAGCACAATGCATTATCATTTACACAAAATTAGTTTGTTTTCCACTTGAGAAGAGAAAGTGGGTCGACAGTGTCTTCACTGCCTGGGGGAAGGGGGGGTGCATATCTTCCTGCATTTTCACTCAACTCTGGCCATTACCACCCCCCAGCTATATGCACATTTAACATCCCAAACTACACACTTTGTGTAGACACTGAAAGTCCACGTTACAGGTCTCAGGTATACCCCATAAACGCCACAGAAAACATTGCAGCGGTTTGTGGGAAAGGAGGGGAACATGCGGCTGATGAATAGTGGTGCTGCATGCTTTTATCAGGTCCCCAGGAGATCCAGGGGGCCTCACAGGGACGGGACTGATTTGCACACGGGGACCAAACAGGTTGGCCCAAGGGACACACAGACAGATAACATCATGTGAGCACTGTTATGGAGATGATGAAGGTTTAAAGCACAATAATACTGTATAACAGCATGGAGATCAGTAGAGTCTACAGTTGTCTGCTGGAAGATTCAAGGTAGTATTTGATCAATATAAGCTGTGCTTGATGCAGGAACTGTAAAGGTAGTTAGAAGTACCACAGACGAATATTATCGATTGAAGTGCTGCTAACATAGTGTCCGCAGCCAGGTTGGACATATGTGTGGACAAAACAGAGGAGTCACTAAAGGGCCCTGACCTGTTGGAAGCATGGTCAAGGTCACTGCCTTCTGTGTGGGAGGCCGGAGATCCAGGACCTCCACAGGCTGCTCCCCAGAGGAGCTGCAACAGTAGATCCTGGGAAATATAAAAGGTCATGGATTATTATCCTTGGATCATCCATCCATCTTCCATAGTCACTGATCCAGGACAGGGTCACAGTCAGCCTGGAGCGTATCCCAGACGACACATGGCTAAGGGTAGCACGGCCTGGATGATGAGACTCCACCCAATAACCTTGGAGGTGTGAGGCTGCGCTGCTATCCACTGAGCCCCTGTAATGCCGATTTGTTCATATAAACTCTTCCAATTTTAAATTATACCCAGTGAAGTAGCATAATATTTACCAGGCATATCTGTACCATACACAATCCACAGGAAATTAACTAAAATGCTAATAAAGTAACTAGTATCAAGGTGGATCTTTTGCTGTTTGCTAAGTTACTATAATCTTCTTTATGGCAAGGAAATACACTTGCCTTTTATTACATATTTAGCTTACAAGTCAAAACATTTAATACAATAATGTAAAATAAAATAATGTGAGTAGGCTGCCATGGCGCCCAGCCTTTGATTTCATTTACCTTAATTTAGACAATATGACCCAGTTTACACTATATAAATATCAATATGCATTATACATTACATGTCATGCAGTAAATATACAGTACTGTGCAAAGTCTTAGGCAGCCAAAGTAAATGGTGTTTAAATGATCTTCATGCTGGTGTAAAACTGTGCTATTATGGCTGTCAAAGTGTGTTAGTTTAGCCATTTCAAAACCTCTGCTAAAATTACCCCAATATTCGCAGCCACCATTCAATACACCTATGTATTTTTTAACTTGACCACTTGCACACCTCATATAGCTAATCAATATTTCATTGACTTTTTTTTAACTAATTTAATTAATTGATTAAGTGAGCTGGCGGTGAAATTTA
>JAODKC010000036.1:22398903-22435686 GCA_026777985.1 Mormyrops attenuatus
TGTTAAATTGTGTTTTTTGTTCTGTGCAAATGTGCACTTACTGCCCAGATAAATAGCTTTAAACATTTCTTTTGACTTTTGCACAGTACTGTGTGTATATATATATATATATTTGGGCTGGGACATTTATTGCATTAACTCATACAGTTAATTTCAAAGTCATAATGTGTTATTATTTATTTTATCATGTTAACACATGCAGTGTTTTGCATACCCATATAGGAGAACAGTATGAGCAAAGAATTTAATATTCCTTCCCAGTTGTAAACAACGTGAGAGTTTAGGTCATGACATTGCACAGAGTCCCAGAAATCATATCTAAAATCAAAACATTCACTTAGCATCTCACAGTGAAGCTGGGGCCTGTATCACAAAGCAGGATTTGTTGCTTAACCGGATAACATGTCGGATTTAAAATAGTCTTGGCTAAATGTACATGATCAAAGAAAAAGTCCATTTAAACTGGAGTACCTTAAATCCAACTAGATATCCAGCTAAAAAAGAAATCCTACTTCGTGCTACTGGCGACTGATATTCTCCGCTTCATTGTGTTAAAATAATGCCAAATAGAGACAATTAGTTAATTCAATACATACAGCCACTCTATATTTTTAAACATTTATTTATATGTGGTTCTGCTGGCAGAAGGTTACGCTGAGCAGCAGGATGTTTTCAGGTACTAAGAGAGCAAGACAAGAATAAGGTGAAGCAGGAGACACTGGGAACAACCAGAAACCAGCCAGGTAGATGGCAGAAGCGACTTTCTAATGCTAGAGATGACCGGTAACTTATCTGACAGTCTCTCATGAATCGGAGGATGACATCAAGTGACCTTCAATAGGAATGGGAAACATTAAGTGAAGTGGAAGCAGGACTGAAGTACCATAAAGCAGGGAAGAGCCAGGCTGGAGTTTGTGCATATATATATTTAGGTGCAGGTACACTGGCAGGGAGGGGGGGTGGATTCATCCTTATTTTTATCTCTGGGCCCTGAGAGACACGTAAGCCCCTCACGTCAGCTCTTTGGACAGGACAGGACAGGATGGGCAGAGAGGGACGGGGGGCCGGGGTCGCCTGTCTCCCCCAGCGACCACCGAGTGGCTGTGTCGCACGCCTGTCTCCCCCAGCGACCACCGAGGGGCTGTGTCGCACGCCTGTCTCCCCCAGCGACCGCAGAGGCATCGGGGCAGTAACTTTGAGTTAGGAGGCACTGTTGGAAGTCTCTTGGCTGCGGTCCTTCCTTCACTCATCATAACTTTTTTAATTTGAATCCCGAGGACTACGGCCCATCGTTTCATTGTGCCCCTCCGACACTAAGTTTAAAATTTACTTGGATGCAAAAATTCTGGATTCAGGAAGTTTAGACCATACCTACAGAGTAATCACAACTAACCAAACAAGTTTTTTTCAGATAGTATGAGTAGCCCTACAGTCCATTTCAGGCTGAGATGTTCATGCCATGGCAGTCTCATTCTGAATCACATGGTCGGGGTCACATGGGCTGATCTCCAGGAAGTGCTGTCCAAGTTGCTATATCAGCTGCAGATGTCCACGGCTCCCTCTACTGCCAGATTTCTGCTGTTCCCAATTCACCCCACCATACCAATCCCCATCCTATTTATTGTCCTCTGCACCTGGAAGCCCTTGTATTTTACACTCATGAAACTTGTTTCCCTGCACGCTTCTTCCTGTTCAGTTACATTCCTCGAGAAAAGATTTAAATACCTTGTTGCTAAAATGTTACAGGTGTGACTATATATCATGCATCATGGAAATGAAGGTTAACCTGTAATCTGAGTGTGAGTATAATCCAGCTAAGTGATAAAAGGGGGCAGTTTGGCAAATGTAGAAAAACCTGGAGAAAGACAACTTAACCAAAACATCTCTGTGTAGATATCTCCTGGACAATATGTGTAACTTGTAATTAAATTTAGCCTGTCCCAGGTAGCAAGGCAGTGGACACACACTATGGGCAAATTATAGACATCAGTTTATGTAAACTGCTTATTTTCGGTTGATGGAAAGAGCGTGGATTACCCATGCTAGCACGGGAGAACATGCAAACTCCACACACACAGATCAAAGGTGGGGTTCAAACCCACAACCCCAGGGGTGTGAGGCTACAGTGCTTCATGAATGGACCTAGTTCATGTTAAGTACTTATGAAATGTAGTGGATTCTGATTCTGGACCTGCACTGTACTAAATAAAATTTGCCAGATCGACTGTTTGATGGTGGCACAGATGCGGGCCCTCTGGGGCCGCGTTCAAGTCCGGGAACCGCATAGTCAGGCCCAGACTCAGCGGCACTTGTTAATCTTGGCTGGGCAGCGTGGCCAAGACCCAGACAGCGTGGCGTGAGTCCAGAGTTCTGGCCGCATCCCAGTTGGTGCTTAATCACGGTCCTTGGTGAGCGTGACCCACTCCTTTCGCGGCCAGCTGACAACGGAGTGCGGGGTGCTAGGGGCTCCCCCCTTCCTCGTCACAGGTGTGTGATCTCACGGTGGGGGGGGGGGGTCGGTAAGGGCCGCGTAGCAGAGAGATGGGCCTGCCAAGACCACAAACACTGTTCATGTGGGGGTTTCAAAACTGCTAAATGTGGGTGACCCAGCCTTATAGCCATATCCCAGAGACAGGTTCTGTCTCCGTTACCTTAGCGACACACTGTGGGGGGTGAGTGGAGGTTGTTTATTATGATGTACACCTGTGTGTCTGAATAAATGAGAGTGAGACAGGAACTGACTGATTCAGGGCCTGAAATGTAAAACAATTAGGAGATCCACAGGAAGATAATCAAAAACCCGAATGACAATAAATTCAACAGCAGAGAGGTATTTTGTCTGAAAATGCATAATGGCGAAGCAATGAAAAGCCAGGCATAAGGATGGCACACATGGAAAACCAACATGAGTGTGCAGTGTAACGTGGGGCGTTATCCTCTGAGAGGATGGACAATCCCTTTGCCAATGTCATCTGATGTTTGGTGTGAGGTGGCATGAGGTGCATACAAGCTGCAAGGACACAGCACCAACTGTCCTCTGTATAATATCAAAAAACGAATTGCGTATTTATTTATTTATTTTTTAATTTTGAGAAAGTTACAATTTTTATTTAGGGCAGGGTGAGTGAAACTGACATCATTACAGAAATGTGTATTTAAACAGTAATTTTAGACACCCTAGTACTCTGCCCAGCACTGGCTGCACAACGGTGGGTGATGGGAATAAAAGATGGGCCATTAAAAGCAAAGAGAACTTGTCCTGAAGTTGTTACTGGTTTGTCATCGGGAGAAGATTGATCTCATGAATGACAGTGGCATGTCAGACCTGGAGGGGGCATTAAGCAACTAAGACACCCCCAAACTCCGTCTACAGAAGAGAGAAAAAATAATAATTTGAGAACTTTGATGTGTAAATATGCTAATTAGTTTAGAAATGTCAAATTTGCATACATTTTCAGTGACCCCCATCGCAATCTCCCTCGCAGCGAATGCTGGCATCTCCTCTGACAGCTCGGCCATTGTCCAGGCGCCCTGCTTTGCATATTGGAGTAGCCCGCCGTCACCGTGGGTTACCCTCCCCGCCCATCAGCGGATGTCAAAGACGGCAGTGAGGCTAACGCCCAGTGACAGTACAGACAGCAGACTGACTGACTGATGTGGGGGGGACGGGGGAGAGCTGAGGGAGAGCAGGGCAGCACAGGGAGTGACAGAGGGGCCTGGGTAAGGCCTGCCCTGGGTGTAGCCAAACCAAAACATAATCATATCAAGAAATACTTCATTATGCAAATGGACCCCTTATTTGCTCCACAAGTCTTCTTTCCGGGTCGGGTGTCAGCTGTTCATCGGATTTTTGAGAAGCCCAGTAGTTTTTGCAGTTCATTACACTTTAAAATACCTCAGGAGACCTCAGTGAGGGAGGTGAAATGTAAAAAATCTTCATACTTTATAAACACCACAGCTTCCTGCAGAGGTTGTACACTCTGATGTGCCATTTGAACAATAAAATTACTTTGCAGAAACAAATACATATGATATAAAGTATATATAGAATATAAATAGAACTAGAAATGTAAAACACTGTTTTACTTCAATATATACTAAATATTATAATGTTTATTACAATAATGTAGTAGTGTAATAATTGAATTGATTTTATTTTGTAATTCAAAATCATACTGTATTAATTTCAGAGTAAAAATATTGTATATGTGCTTAGTTTTCAATATGAAATAATGTGTTTATTAACTGCTAATACACCAATTTCATATAGCACTCTAAATGGAGAAAAGTATTGGAACACCTGGCCATTACACCTACAGTAACTTTTATAACATCCCATTCTAAATCCATAGGCGTCAATATGGAGTTGGTCCTCCCCGTTCAGCTATCTAGGTAGGCTTTCCATAGAATTTTGGAGTGGGTCTGTAGGATTTTTTTGCCCATTCATCCAGAAGAGTATTTGTGAGGTCAGGCGCTGATGTTGGAAGTGAAGACCTGGCTTACAGTCTCTGTTTTAGCTCATCCCAAAGGTGTTTGATGGGGATGAGGTCAGAGCTTTGTGTGGGACAGTGAAGTTCTTCCACAGCAAACTCACCTTGCTGGTCCACCTTTATGGACCTTGCACTGGGGCGCAGTCATGCTGGAACAGAAAAGGGCCTTCCCCAAACTGTTCCCACAAGTTGGATGCATAGAATTATCCAAAATGTCTTGGTATGCTGAAGCATTAAGAGTTCCCTTCACTGGAACACTGAATCAGCCCCTTACCATTATCCCTCCTCCACCAGACTTTACAGTTGACACAATGCAGTCAGGCAGGTAACGCTCTCCTGGCATCCGCCAAACCCAGACTCATCCATCGCACTGCCAGATAGAGGAGCATGATTTGTCACTCCATAGAACAAGTTTCCACTGCTCCAGAGTCCAGTGTGGCTTGCTTTACACCACTCCATCCGACGCTTGGCATTGTGTTTGGTGATGTTAGGCTTGCATACAGCTGCTCGGCCATGGACGCCCATTTCATAAAGTTCCCAGCTTTTTTGTGCTGGGGTTAATGCCAGAGGGAGTTTGGAACTCTGCAGCTATTGAGCCAACAGAGCGAGACTTTACGTGCCATGTGACTGTGTACATGCGTTTGCCCTGTGAATTCTCCTCAGCACTCGCCTACCCCGCTCTGTTACCCAACGTGGTCTGACACTTCGTGGCTGAGTTTCTGTTGTTCCTAAATGCTTCCACTTTGCAATAATGCCACTCACAGTTGACCAGGGAATATCTAACTGATTTATTGCAAAGGTGGCACCCTATGACTGTACCATGCTTGAATTCACTGAGCTCTTCAGTGTCTTGCCTAACAGGCACGGAGAGGGGGAAAGAGGAGCAGGAGTCCAGGGAGTGGGGGAAATGCAGGATTTATTTGAGGCGAATACATCTAGGACCACGAAGGACTGACGTCAATGACCGGACTGGGGAAACATACTCTAACGGGGACTTAAATACACAACAGCTATTAACAAGACTAGAAACAGCTGGTAACACGGGGATTCCACACGAGGTAGCGAGGGGGGCGTGGCACATGGGAGGATCGGCACGAGCAGGGCATGACATTCAGAATGACCCATTCTTTCACAAATGTTAGTAAACCTGACTGCGCGGCTAGGTGTTTGATTTTATACAGCTGTGGAAAAAGGTCTAAATGAAACACCTGAATTCAATAATTAAGAGGTGCGTCCCAATACTTTTGTCCATATAGTGTGTGAGTCGACGGCATGAAGGGTTTCTGTCACAAGAAGTGTCCCCCTGGTGGCTAAACAGTAGAATGCAGGATACGAAACCACGTTCGTGTGCTGTACAGCGATTCTGAGCATAGTCTTCTAATTTTAAAAGAAAATAGCATACGTATAAGTCTTAAAACATGCATGAACAATATATTATTAAATTTGATTTAAACCAGTCTCCACCAAAGAATTCACACAATGGTAGCTCATAAACACTTACAATGTATTTACTTGATTTAGAGTTCTTGCCCCGTCATATATAATGAAATAAAGTAAATTTAGGTCACACCATGCCCAGAAGCATTGAATTTTAATCGCAGAATGGTTTTAATAATTCTAATCATCTAGCATTCTTGCCCTGGTAGTCATCTAATGTGAAATGCAAACCCGGAATTTTAAAAATACATGCATTAGTTTGCCTCTTTTGAATTCACATCTCTTTGCAAAGCTTGAGGGATTAGATAAATATACTTAAGACAAATATACTTCTTGTTAATTCGATATGCACTGGGCAGTGCCATCAGATCTCTCTGCCTTATATCTGTGTCTCTTTCGCGGTACAGATTTCGGTTAATGAGTTTCCCGTAAAGAGCAGAGCTTCCCTTATAGAAGCATCTTCTGCTTTGCAGATCCCAGAGGCCCATAGCTCTGGTTTCGACATCAGGACCCTGATGAAACACTTAAACATGCTGCTCCTGCTCCTGGAGCCAAACTTAAGTTCCTTCCCTAAGCTGCTCTTTCAGTTTCAGTCTTAAATACATTTCACTTTTCCTGTCAATTTTACTCTGATATTTTAACTGAAAAGGAACACCTTGTTGATTTCAGCAGAGCAAAAAAAACTTCTTTGCATAAGTACAAAGCACAGACTCAGCTCTCGGTGCTGTACTTGCACCACAAACTGTATTATTGTAACAGAAATTGGGAATGAATATATATTTTGTTAAATGTAGCAAATGATGCCAGACAGCAAGTCTGGGTAGACGTTTATGTATTTATGCATTGCTTGCTTACAAGATGTGCAGTATTGGGGACAGTAGGAATGACTGAGTTAATAGTCAGACACTCCTACCGAGGTCATCTGAGGTCTGGGCAGCTCCCTGACGTATGTGTTGTTTAGACACGTCTCTATCTAACGTATCTATTATACGTAACAGGGATTTTCGGGAAAAAGGCGCAAACGTTGCCAAATGGGGTATAGATGTCAGGGAACAGTGAGGTCTGCTGCATTGTTTGTTCAGTGGTTTCTCTCGGGTGCTGCTCAGAATCACACATACGGGGCCGCACAGACTCACAGCGCAGTTTGGCGCGGGGGGAGAGGCACGGGGCCCGAAGAGGAGGCAGAGTGTTGGCCAGATCCGAGGCCCTGGCTGCGAGCTGGGGGGGGGGAGAGCAGATCTCACTTCTCAAACACAGACTCGGAGCTCGCTGCCAGACGATGGTCGCAGCCAGGCTGCACGCGCTCAACGCAAAAACCATTTTGTTTGTGGTCTCACTTTGTGGTTGAAAGAGAAAGGGGGTGGTGGGAATGGGGGGGGGGGGGTGCGGCATGCGCTAAGCCAGAAGGGTAGCGAGGCTCATCACATGGCTCTCTCATCTGGAACACGAGCAAGTGACAGTCCGAGCCACTGAGCCAGAGATGCTGCTCATTTCCTAGGCCATGCTTAGGTGGCCAACCGCTGTCGTCTGACCAACGTCTCCCTACAGGTTTACTTCCTGTTATATTCTCCCCATATGTGTTTTATCAGCTGAAAATGGTCAACAAAAAGCTGGACATGCGCTTCCTAATCTGAGGACACCCTTGGTAGAAATATAACATATGAGGGTGTGTAACAAGCACCAGTGAGCGGTGGGCAGCTGAATATAACTGACCTTGTCTGTAATTGTTAATTCTTTGGAAAATTAAAGCTCAGGATTGGGAGGGATTAACAGCGGGGTTGTTCCAGGTGAAGGCCTTGAAGCCATCAACACATGGTCAGAGAAGCCTGAACTCATACCAGCATCCCTCACAGGCAGACAGGAGCAGGTCCACGGGTCCAGAAGCTCTGGGCTGGAGCAGCTGAGGATGGACAGACAAAACAATAGGCAGAATGAAGCCAATAACAGCTCAGAGGCCAGCCTCCAGGTGGCATGTAATGATCAGGACAGTCATACATCTTCCGGTGGGGGTGGGTTAAGTGCAGCCTGTAGACTAAAGTCAGCAAGGTTGTATGGAGCAGGAATTCCAGGTTTGAAATGGAGTTATCAAGCCTTCCACATTCTCTCCAAACACTCCACTGTCTTGCATATTGAAGGGCCATGATGAGGTCATCCAGAAGGCCTGGCATGACATTTACCTTTTATGATATTCTTTATTCGGTCTCACTCTTACAGTGGTGCCTTCCCTGTGAACAGGTACACCTGGGCACAATCCTTCCAGGCCCATCTCCCTCTCTCGCTCTGCCTCTTTCTCCCTCCCCTTCTGGCCAGCTCCCCCACCATCCGTTCCTGCTGTAGCAGATTGCCAAGTCCCCTCTCCATGCCACACATCAGTACCCAGCCTGCTGCCTGCTCCCTGAAGGATGGACCAGCACCTGCTGCTGGCACCGGTACCTCCCCCTCCCCCATCTCCTGTCCTGCTGCCTGTGTGAGCTGCACAGCTCCAGGGTAAGGCACAAACGACGGGGATGCGTGTGTGTGGGGTGTGGGGGTCCAGGAGAGACCCTCATCTCCTGCACCCCCCGCTTGCTCTTTTGGGTGAACTGGTTTCAGGTCCTTCACCCCCAAGCCTCTAAGCTCCTAGTGATGGGACCATATGGTCATCCTCCTTCGTCCCTGTCCTTTTGTCATGGTGGAATTACAGGCTGCCTGACCTGACCGAAGTGAATTTGGAATAAAAGAAGGCAAAAAATAACACTGGGAGAGTGAATACAGCATGAGGAGGAAAGTCAGCCATGCCCAACAGTCAGCAGTCCCATGATGGGTCATGTTATGGTATGATGATGCAGCCACTGGGTGTGGTGCACTGGGCTTCTGCTCAGGCCTGGAGACGGGGCACGATCTGGGCAGGTACACTGAAAAAGGTGAAAGCAACCGTTGGCACAGAGCTCCCCGCGGGTCCAGTCACTTCCTGCAGCTCTTAGATCTTTATCTTGAACAGAGTAAAAAGTGAAGATCCATCTTAAGGAAAGACTCCCTCCCCAGCCCCATATGTGCCAAGAAAAATAAATCCTGATTATTATTACTGCCTAAATTATTAATTAACGCTCTGCTTCCGTGGATTTTGGTTCAGAATATGAATCATTGAGCTGCCAGTGTTATCTGCAAAAAAAAGGAAAAAAAATACACCCCTCCTCCAAAATGTCCAAAATGTAATTTGGATCACGGTTCAGGCTGTGTTCAGCAGGCTTTTAGTCATGGAGCCAATGGCCAATGTTGATATCCTAATCAAAGGGGACACTTTGGATGCGAGACCAAGAGGAGAGTGGAGCCCAAGTCAAATTCAGCTGGGATGCGTGCCACCTCAGCAGCCCGACAGGACGGATTTACGCAGGTCTGAGGAGACGGGCCTGAAATAGGGCAGACGTGCCTGTATGCTTGTCATCTTTATCACTGGACTACATTCTTCACCTGAACTTCGCCATACTTCTGGAACATTCTTTAAGCAGCCATAGCTGTTACAAATAAGTACCCTTGTCCTAGAAATTAAACCATGATACATAAGGTTGTGCAGATCATCTTCTCTTTTGCTTGGATAAGAGTTTATAGTGTCTGTACTTCCAACCTCCACAAATGAATATCTTTAAGGTTTTTAATTGTGTAGCTGAATGCAGAAATTTTTGTTCTGTCTAAAACCATCCAGGCTTTAAATATACCTAACAACAATAATTCCAAAAGCTGAACTTTTTTAGATCTGGATGGTATTCTTTGCTGGTAGTTCACTATCTGTACAAAAATACAGCTTTCCTGAACACCCGACAACATCTTCAAGCACATGAAATGTGTTGCTCTTCTCATGTGCCGCTGCAGAGTTTGGCACATCTGCTTCAGACTTACCCATATCTAATTTCTAGATGTTTTTCTTTTTCTAAAGAAATCCCATGATCCTGCTTTGTCCAGATCCAGAGAAATCTGAGCACTGCATCTGGCATAATAAGCAGTATCCCAGCTTCCACTGATAGGAAGACATATGCGGACAGGGATTTGCTGATAATTGCTGATAATTGCTGACTGATCATGTACCATAGAACTGGATTTTCACAGGGGACTCTTGAAAAAATGAAGACCTGTTTATGACACTAGTCAAATGCTGCTAAGTGTGTATATAGTTAAAACGCTTATGTGAGACCAGACATGCTTTGTGACAGCACTGGTACCATTTACACAAAGATAAAAGTCTGTCAGGACAGTATGATGCCTCAGGGACAGGCGGCAAGATAGTTAAGGTCTCTTCGCAGATAATAGAGTTAACTGTGCACACTTGACAGCCCTCATTAATTATCTTGTGTAAGCACTTACACAGCTTCTGTCTGCACCACCCAGTAACAGAAGCATGAAGTCAGAGAATGGAAAGCAAGCATTTTTATAAGCTTTGGTTCAGGAGTCTCTGAACTGTTATTGGCGACCTCAAAACCATGCCCCTTGTGGTTAATCAGAACCTTTCCCGCCAATTGTGCCCATGAGAACGTCTCCGGAGTCTCCTATATTATGTCAGATGTCAATGTTAATATTGGCAGCATATTTTGATTCCGTTTTAGTCATATTTTGTCATCTGATTTTTTTAAATTTTAGTATATTTTTAATGAACAAAAATTTCAGGATATTTAGTCAATTAAATCTACTTAACATTTAGTTGAGTAAATCTGCAGAACAGGGTTTCAATGATTTTCACATTAAAAAGTTCACTTAATTTTCAGTGTTCACTTACAGACTGGTCTACCTCTATCCTCTCTACAGATTCCTAAGGAAACATCTGTAGAGCTGTCATTATGGCATGGTATTAAGTTTGGACATGCAGTCTTTAAGGACACAGGTTTAACTGTTATAGTAGATGTGAAACATTGTCAATACTGTATGTAACATTCCACTAATTATAAAATGGATTTAAATAAATTTTAAATATCGATAAATGAAATATAACTAAAACCAAATCCACCACAATAAAATTTCCCAAGATTAGGGGTCGCCTTACCAATTTTGCATGGTTTCTATTTAAACCTTTCATTTTCATTTTCATTTTCATTATTGTTTTCATCAATGAAATTAACACTGGTTAGTGTACACTTTTTCCATTCCTTAAAAATTCAGTTTATTTCTCTCTGATTTCTCTCCCCGAAAACTGAAGAAAATATGACTATTACATTTGTAAAAAACCCATGGGAAACCACAGTTGATTTGGTGGCCGAAATATTTGCCAAACATTGAATACATGGCCTGGGTGTGAAGCTGACTCTTTAGAAAGGACAAGGTTCAAAGTCATAGGCGTCGCCGCCATTAAATCTGAGGGGGACGTGTCCCCCTCACATTTCATAATTATTCGTTTGGACCCCACCACATTTAACATAAAATATTAGTTCACCGCCAGTGTGTCCCCCACACATTCAAAATGCTTCTGACGCCCCTGTTCAAAGTAATTAGTATAATTAAAAACAGTTACTAATGATGGTGCCCTCCAGTGACACATTAGCCGTCTCCACGATTATTAATTACTATCAATATCCAGCAATCACCCAGCAGTTTATTCCGTCATTTAGCACTGTGCAGGAGTCTCCAAGCATGGATCTGAAAATCCTGCTCTGGTAGGGGTGCAATTTAGAGCCCACACCCCAGTTTTAGTGACTAGCAATGTCCTCATGAGTTTTCTCAGTTCGGAATCAGAATGATCTGCCAAGTATGAAAAGTACGGTGAATTAGTTTTTGTGTAGGTGGTGGTATGAGGTATACAATTAAACATGCAACCAAGAAAGAAGGCTTATTACTGTAGAGAGAGCTGTGTGTAACAAGAATGAGACTTGGAATGGATCAACCCAACACAAACTTTAAAAATGAAAATGAAAGGATCCATGCTGACAAAGGACAATAAATATCACCTTTGACTCCTGAGAGTCTGCGATGCAGGTAACTGAGGAGGGAAAGGAGACACACTGTGATTTATCTGCAACACAAAGAACAAGGAACAGGAGACTCCAATCACCTTGGTCACCTGACCCTCCTTCATGAGCCTATCAAAAGCCGTGTCCTCCACCATGCAGTATTTCAAAGAACTTTCGCTGGAAGGTATCCACCTGGAGGACAGCAGTTTCTGAGCTGAACTTATCATGACTTTGATCCAGTATCCAGTCCAATTGAGGCTCTGGGATGGCATAGGAACCATGCCCCATAATCAGGATTATTTAACACAGTGGGATAAACATGGAACACAATACAGGCTACATATTATTACAGTGGATATAAAAAGTGGACACACCCCTGTTAAAATGCCAGATTTTTGTGATGTAAAAAAATGAGGCCACGATAAATCATTTAAAAACTTTTCCTACCTTTAATGTGACCTATAACCTGTACAGTACAACTGAAAAACAAACAAATTGCAAAAATATAAAAAATTATAAAACGTTAGTAAGTAACGTTGCATAAGTATTGCAGCTTTCGAAGTTGGTTGCATAAGTGTGCACACCCTTAAAGTAATACTTTGTTGAAGTACCTTTTGATTTAATTGCAGCAGTCAGTCTATTTGACACAGCTGCCATCGATTAAAGTGACTGTAATTAACTCCAAATGAAGTTCAACTGCCCTAGTAGGATTTTCCTGACATTTATTCAGTTGCATCCTACAGCAAAAGCCATGGTTCACAGAGAGCTTACAAAGCATCAAAGAGATCTCATTGCTGAAAGGTATCAGTCAGGAGAAGGGTATAAAACATTTCCACAACATGAGATATACCATGGAACAGAGTGAAGGCAGTTATCAGGAAGTGGACAAAATATGGGACAACAGTGACATTATCAAGAATTGGACGTCCCTCAAAAATTGATGAAAAGACAAGATGGAAACTGGTCAGGGAAGCTGCCAAGAGGCCTATAGAAACACTGAAGGAGTTGCAGGAATTTTTGGCAAGTACTGGTTGTGTACTACATGTGACAACAATCTCCCGTATTCTGCATATGTCTGGACTATGGGGTAGGGTCACAAGACTGAGGCCTTTTCTTACAAAGAAAAATATCAAGGCCAGGCTAAATTTTGGCAAAAAAATACACCGAAAGTCTCCCAAAAGCACGTGGGACAATGTGTTATGGTTATGATGAAACCAAGGTTGAACTTTTTGGCCACATTTGCCAAAAGGTATGTTTGGTACAAAAACGGTGCATCACCAAAAGAACACCACACCCACGGGGAAGCATGATGATGGCAGCATTATGCTTTGGGGTTGTTTATCTTTAGCTGGAATCGGAGCTTTAATCAAGCTGAAGGGAATTATTAACAGTCCCAAATACTAATTTTTCACCAAAAATATTCAGGTGTCTGCTAGAAAACTGAGGATGAAGAGGAATTTCACCTTTCAGCACGACCCCAAGCATACATCCAAATCAACAAAAGAATGATTTCACCAGAACAAAATTAAAGTTTTGAAATGGCTCAGCCAGAGCCCAGACCTAAATCCAACTGAATATCTGCAGAATATCTGCGGGATGACATGCGGGCTGGACACAAGAGATGCCCTCGGAATCTGAGAGATCTGGAGCGCTTCTGCAAGGAAGAGTCGGCAAATATTGCCAAGTCAAGATGATGGCATGCTGATAGACTCCTGATAGACTGAATGCTGTAATGAAATCAAAAGGTGCTTTAACAAAGCATTAGTTTGAGGGTATGCACACATATGCAACAAGTTTACCGTATGTTTATTTTTTTATATATATTTTTTATATATATATTTATACCTGGAAATGACACAACATGGATCTCAAACACTGTTGTTCCGTCTTTGAAATATAATTCCTAGGTATGTAAAAGAAGGAAGCGTACCGGGTTGTTTTGAAATTTCTAGACTGTTATCTAACAGTCTTAACCATGCCCCTAGACTTGACATACACCAGGCCACTTTCAAGCTCAATGCACATACGCAGTCAGATTTCAACCGTTGCGCAGGTATTGTGGAGAACGAAGCAGAGCGAAACAGCGAAAATGACAGGCTGTTTGCATAAGTGTGCCGTTAGAGGCTGTGACGGGGATGTCGGCACTTTTTACACCCTTTCCAAGGAACTGAACTGTCAAACAGACATGGATAATGTTAATCTTTAATAGGTAAGTCAGGGGATGATTTCCCAAAAGCTCCAGGTAGCAACTTACATTTTCAAAACCGTTCAGTTGCATAGCTTAACTATGTAGGTTAACATTGAAAACTTCCCCAGTGTAGCAGGGGAGTAGTAAACAACATTCTGAAGTCTGTGATACTGACCTTGCAAACAACAAATTTATAAGCAGATCAACCTGCTGTTTGGAGTTCTTGATAAAACTTACATAATGAAGGTAGCATCATAAAATCATTTATTGCTTGAGATGAAAAATTATTTGTGTTCTTGTCATGATGCTGAAAACAAAGTTTGATTATGCTGACATTGTGCCTAGGCTGAAGTGGGACTCTCACAGTTACATGTGGCATATTGTTCCTGGAAACATTAAATGGCAGAAGTTACCACTTAGAATCATTCATTTGCAATCTCCTAGCAACTGGCTGCTCGTCAGCATCTGATTCCTCCTCTGATACAGGCTCAGACATATATGGTTGGATGCCTAAACACTCCATGTTTCACCTCACCTGCATGTAATGATCTATGTTGGTTCTGTGTGAGCCAGTGCAGTGCCTTACTGTAAATGAGCCAATCAGAGCAGAGCGCATGAACATATTAAGGAGCCCAACCAAATAAGGGAAAATATTTGAGGGCCAAATTATAGGGATATAAATGGGTCTGTAAAACCACTTCTGGACATTTTTCAACCAAATCAAGTTCACATACCTTCTATGTAGGCAATTTGAGAATTAAAAGAAATGTATTTTATGGCAGCCTTAAGGTTAGGGTTACTTTTTGTTGAAGAGAAAGCCTAACTTTGCATATGGTAAATGCTTCTGTGATCATTTTTGCTAATCTTCTGAGTTTCTCCCTCCCAAAACAATGAAAACCCTTGCCTGCTTCACATGGTCGACGACTACAAAATCTGCTGTCAGCAGCCTGCTTCCACTACCCATGCATGGTCACAATCACTTTGATGACCCACCTGACCCACACGGGTGAAGGTTCCAGTGTTACAGCTAATCCGGACCCATGACATCACAGGTTAATATTTTAACAGGGTGATCCAAGACCTGGCCGAGAAATGGGAATCGAGAGGATTGCGTTTCCAGGGTTTGGGCCAACAGTGCCTGTCATTATGCTCTGGCCTCATCTCCCAGGTCTGGCCCATTCCAGCAGTCACCACTGGGTCATGGGACTTGAGGGCCTCTGGGGAGACAGCCAGGCTCTGAGGCAATGCCCTAGTCTGTTGGGTCAGAGCCAAGCCATCTTTCAGGCTGCTACTCCTATATGTCCAGCACCCAGAGAAACATCTCGCTTGGGGGTATTTTCCTGCACCCGTCTGTGCCCCCCTCCCCCCACAGATGTTCAGACTTGCTCATCCTTTGCCGTTCCCCATGTCTTGCAGTTCTGGGAGTCACTTGGGCCCGTGGGTGTGGGGCGTGAAAGGTGTTCTGTTGTGCGATATCGGTATCACCACATGCAGTGGCTTCCTAATTCCGTCTCGCGGGAGGCTGCCGCTCTGGGCCTGCAACGCTGCCAGGCTGCCCTGCATGTCTGTTAATCTCAGCTCGCTAGAAAGAAAGAGTGCGAGGACAGGATGCCAAGCGCAAAACGTGCTGCAGATGGCATCACTTTTTGTTTTTTCCCCCTCTCCTCTGGCTCTTCTTCCTTCAGTCTCGCTCATGGATTTTACAAAGAATGGGGCAAGGCACTAAGACAATGAATTGGTTTTCCCTGCTGGTAATGTCACTGTCCTACAGACCAGATGATGCGTGTTAGCACCCACATGCACACGTACACACACCCGTGGACACACATCGAGCATTCCCCCCCCGTTTGCCGCAGGTTGAATAGGCTACACGCGTTGGAGCTCTGAGAGGGACATCTGCTGGGGTTTGGTGAACATATGTCTCTACACAGCTTTCCCACCCAAAAAAATCTGTAATGTTTCTCCAGAAAAATTCACAATAAAGATTTTTATGTTGGTATACTTTATGGTTTGATTCGCATTCTAAGAGAATTTCAGAGAAATCTAGCCATGATGGGGGGCGTGTTGGCTACGAACGGAGATCCTGGCATGTTTAGCTGTTGCTTTGTTTCTGCTACCAGCGACAGGAGGGCTTCTGCATGCGCCTGTGTTTGAAGGTTCCTCCTGCCTGTTTTTTCTTCACTCATGCCATGATCCGTCGGACACAGAGATCGCCCATGACTTCCTGACATGCAGCTAGCAAGAAAGCAAACGAAGCAGCCATTTGCAAATGTTACCCAACCTACATGAACAATGGCATCTGTCCACCGACAGCTGCCATGACGGTCTTCTGTGTATGTGTGAGGTCACTGATGCAGTTGGATGGTTTTAATCATCGCTTACTTTACATGCGAGTGTCCTGCTGGCAGCCCAGGAATATGTGTTCCTTTACACACACACACATCCATCCATCCATCCATTTTCCATAACCACTTGTCCTTTTCAGGGTTGCGGGGGGTCTGGAGCCTATCCCGGAGGCTACAGGCGCAAGGCAGGGAACAACCCAGGAAGGGGCGCCACCCCACCTTTACACACATTTGTTTTGAAATAGGATACATGCTTCATTCAAATGAGTAAATATCATTATTATGGTAACGATGAGACAGGGTGAATCATTCAGCATATGATAATATGATAATCATAATGATCAGGTTGGGAGGCCTGGCTCAGCATGTCCGGTCACAGCACAGCGGAGTCCACGCAAAGGCTGTTAGCAGGAGGACAGGATTCATGGAGGCAGATGGGTCGGGGGTGCTGAGCCTCATCGTGTGCCGACCAGATTGATTATGCTAAGCTGCAGTAAAGGGACCACGGTGCAGCCACTCTGTCCTCATCAGCAGGTGGCGCTGTTGCAACACACGGAGCCCAGATGACAGTTATCACTTCTCAGGGGGTCCTCGTGCTACCCGATGACCATTCCCAGCTGTATGTGTAATACTCTCCTAGGGCCTCTTAATTTAGGAGCTAAGGATGCTTAACGCTGACACACACAAAGCCGCACCCGGCACAGGGCGATAGGCAGCTCCACCTTCCTGCTTGTATAGTGAAGCATCATGATCTCAAACCTCCAGAGGTGTGGCTTCCGTTACTGCACCCAGTGCTGCTGGCCTGAGTTTCTCTGTGGGTGTCTTTCCAAAAACATGCAGTTTGGTGAACTGGTGTCTCTAATGTGACCCTTGTGGTTTTGTGTGTGTGTGTATGTGTGTGTGTGTGTGTGTGTCTGTGTTTGAGAGTGGGTATACCTTACCTTATAGGGACACAATGTCCCCACAACGTGATGAATAGCCCAGTTTCCTGGTCCCCATAAGGGAAAACTCATTTTAATAAAAATCTGTGACTGTAATGAAAAAACTAAAAATGCAAAAACTCTTGTATTTTGGGTTACTTATGGTTATGGTTAGGGCTGTTGGGGTTACGGTTGTCATAGTTAGCGTTAGCATTTTTCCCACAGAAATGAACGAGCGGTCCCCATAAAGATATGTTTACCTGACATGTGCGTGTGTGCGTGTGTGTGTGCATCCCATCCAGGCCCCCGATGATCCTGTACAGGATAAGTGGTTTTGGAAAACAGATGCATAATTAATTTGTATGATTAAGAAGAAAAGTGTGAAGATGGATAAATCAACTAAGCACCTTCCATCTCGGTCTGGACCTTTATCTCCACATGACATGATTTATTGGCCAACCAGCGTCCCAGAGGAAACCATGTTGGTTTGAACACTTTAAAGTGCATATCATGGACGCACTCTCAGAGTGTCACACTCCCAGCATGCCAGAGACTCTCTGCTTTTGTAACCATAACCTCTTAGCTTCCCTCTGGGTCAGTTTAGGAGGCAGTCTCACCTTCAGTTCTCCGCCCGTACTCCATGTCCCTGTCCCACCGCCTCCTACATGTAACCCCCCCGTTTATCTCTCACTTCTGGCCATTTTTCTTTTCAGCATGTTGTCTTGTCGACCAGGCCCGCTGCCAAATCCACACCTCGCCATTCACCTATAGTGTTATTTCCCAATTAACATCTCCATTCATCACCTGGCCTCAGCCTGAACCTAAGTGAGTTTTCTTTCTTTCCGCCAGGTTTGAGGACACTCATTTTTTTCTGGTTGAGTGTGAACCTTTAAGTCCGTATAGGATGTATAAACTTTTTCAAGCTTATGGGACATTTATCAGACAACAAGCCAACCTTGATGCTGCACATACTTTTCCAGTTTACATTGGCAAAATCAAGGTGTTTTTAGCTGTAAAAACAAATTTTACAAAGGTAACAAACACTCTTACTTTGCTGTCTTTCAGCTAATCTGTTTAGTTCATTCTAAATCCCTTAGAATACACAATTTCATTCTGTCACCCTAAAAGGTAGGATAATTTGATCGGTTTAATGTCCCCCATCATTTTTAATCAGCAGATCAAAGTCTGCGAGAATGGGCAGCCATGGGAGATATCCCTGAGAGAGATTTCCCTTACGAATAATGTACAAATGGCATCTTTCAGGTAACCGACCCGGGGGACGCAGGGTTTTTGTGAAGTTCGGTTTCAGTCACTAATCCGTACTCACAACAATGGGTCAATTGTGTGAGGAAAGAAATTTAAGATCCTCTCCCCTCTTAAAATCACATACATTCAAATATTGACTCCGTTCGTTAAAGGAGGCATTTAGTGTCCTAATTATTTCCGTTACTGCGGCTACCAACTTACACCCCATCCTGTTTCCTACCTTGCCTGTCTGTTTTTTCTGTTTTAAATCACTCTTTTCTTCAAAGGAAGGAATTCCTAGGGGAAAAAATGAAAAAACAAAAAAAGGTCACTGTCCTCATAATGTGCTATCAGCAAGAAACACCTTCAATGTAGGATTTGATCATTTCCCCTCATTTCTGTCCTGTTTTGTAAAATAAATGTGATCTGATATTGTAAATTCCTATATAAATATTTTATTTATAAGCTTATGAAGTGGATGAATGAAAGTGGATTTCATGTTCAGGAGGATTGAGGAAGAAGAATGTGTCATTTATGCAAACGGATGCTTGAGTTGTAGGATGCATGCAGATTATTTCATTGCTGAAATCATCGTTTACTGTTATGCTGGGTGTTTATTATAACAGTAACATGAAGAGACAAGTGATTTGGGCACTTTTTAACTCCCAGAGGACAGCAGAAATTCCCCATGCACAAAGGCAGCACGTTTGAACAATGCGTTATTACAAATTTGCTTGGCAGGAGTACATTTTATCGTGTACCGCCAGCTTAGCCTTTACCTCAGTGAATTACACTTTAGACAGTTTATTGTTCTGCTTGGAATTGAAAAATTTAAACTGCACCCCCTTTTAAATAGGACACACCACTGCAGGTTTACAGAAAAATTCATTCAACATACTGTTCGGTTACATAACTTTAAAACAAATATTTGCTGTGTTCGCTTTTTCATTAAGGTACACATGCAGATCTGTAGCTAATATTTTGAGGGAGACTGCAATCATGAAGCAGACACTGCTGAGTATATGGACTAAAAATGCTTATCATACACAAACGCCCATTTCCCGACATGGTTTCTGTAACAAGCCGGTAACGTGGAAGAACCAGCCTTTGCTAACAGATGTATTGCAACCTTGGCTCACTTAAGCTTCAGCCACTGGCTAAAAGCACAAACTGCATGTTTACATAAACATGGGAGAGCTTCAGCTCTTTACGGTAAATACTGGGGAGGCCAAGGGCGGTAGTACCATAATGCATCACACCTGCCCCCCATGCCAGGACAGGTATCCATGACCCCACAGTTTCCGCGAAAACAGAATTATAGCTATTTCATTAATTTATTAGGAGTACATATAATTAAAGGCTGACAAAAA
The DNA here is from genome assembly GCA_026777985.1 of Mormyrops attenuatus. Lineage (NCBI taxonomy): Eukaryota > Metazoa > Chordata > Actinopteri > Osteoglossiformes > Mormyridae > Mormyrops > Mormyrops attenuatus. Next base: position 22,418,811 of record JAODKC010000036.1, read on the forward strand.
GTACACATAGCACATGGTGTCCATCCCATAAATCCCACAAACTCAGACATGTTTAGTATCTAGGTGAATTCAGGAGAATTTTTCTCCATTGACTGTTAAGCTGTATATAGTGTGAGAATTTGTTTAATAAGATTTTGCCATACATGTGTGTTCCCTACGTACAACTTCTACTGTATATATTTATGCAGCTCCATACTCAAACTGTGTTGCTTTCCTGGGATTTGGCACGTTTTCCCAGCACTTGGCTGCCAGCACTGTTGCTGTTTACTTAGCACAGAATAGAAATAAAATAGGTCTTCGAAACAGTCGGCCCATTTCCTGAGCGTAATCCTGCTAAAATCTCATGTATGGAGAGGAAGCTGGAGGCTGCCAGTTTGGTGTTATTGGCTTGGGGTTTCTCCGCTTTTGTGAAGCCAAAATGTGTTATTTTTTTAGCTCTGCTGGAAATGGTACCTTGCCAGTACACCCCTCTCACCGGTGGACAAAGTTGTAGCATTTAGAAGTACAAAATCATCACTGAAAACAGTTTCCCTCATTGCAGCCTCATTGCATTTTACGTTGAAGGCAGTACAAAAAAATAATGATTTTGTATTTTCACTTTTGTTATGGTATAATATTCCATTTTGGCCACCAAGGCCAAGAACAGGATGCAACAAAAGGCTTCCATTTGCAGTAGAATTAAGTAATCACCAGATGAGGTAGATCAAGACTTTCAGAAAACAGCAGTCAGTCACTCTCAACCAGTTCCCGACCGAGGCAGTTAGACGTGAAAGCCATTGCAGCGATATCCACCTACGTCTGCCCTCTCCCCGTTCATATCCTAACAGAAACTCAAAGTCCCATGAGATCTCTGAAAAGGATAAAGGTTAATATGTACCAACACAAACATGTAGTCCTGGGTCTGACTGGTTTTAACTGCTGAATAGAAGATGAAATTAAATCACATAAGTTTCCAACCCATAGAACGTGCCAAAAACAAGGTCAAATGAGGAAAAAGGTGAATGAAGCAGACCTGTGTTCACGGCTCGCAGTCAAAAGAACCAAATGATCCGGAGTATTTGCTCATGACAGCACTGTGCTTTGTTGAGTTACTGGGGTACAAATCAAGTCATTTATTTGTTTTGCTAATATAGAAGTGACAACTGTTTATTATTATGGAGCTCGATGAACTGTATATTGACGCATGAAGGACCATCAGGAACCATGTTTGAAGTTTCCGCTTGAACATAAAATGGCGAAACGCAACCCAGACAAGTAGATGGGTTAAGGCTGGAGACGACAGTTGGGTCCGCTGCCGGCTGACGGGGGACTCCTCACTGACAGTCCCAGCTGCCCCTCAACACAATCTCCCTTGATTCGTGTTGATGTGCCAGAACGGACGTCATGGCCGAAGCTACATCTCCGAGCAACCAGGGTGCCGTGAGCTGAGCTCTGTCTTCTTTCAGGTGGATGATGATAATTCTTGCCGTTTAACGTACCACATTGTGGTCTGGACACCTTTTATAGAGCAACCACCAGTGCGCAACAAGTATTGCATTCTAACTGTGTGCAAGCATCTTTAAGAAATTCAATTAAATCCAACGCATTTTATACAGAGCATTTGCAGTATTGTTTACCCAGAGAACTGCACATCGGGTCTGTTACAACTTCACAGTTTACATTAAATAGCATTCATGAACATTAAGCAATTACATTGGAAGACCATGTGAAAGTAATCATCTATCCTTTCTCCTTCAGTAGACCCACATAAAATTGTTTTTATACTATCAGCTTGAAACTAACAATAGCATAGAAGGTTGGTGGACCTACTAAACATTACCAAACTGACATTTCGTTCATTAGCTAGCCATTTATTTCTTTTACTAAAGTTTTTAATGACGTGAAGTATTTTATTGATCTGGGGGTCTGAGTGACACATCCCAGGACATGCAGTCGAGCACAGCTACCATGGCGACCGCCCAGCTCACACGCCAGCAGAGGCGCATGTCAGTCATGTGATGCAGCTGAGACTCCGGATGTCCAAAATAAAATGGCGGAAATGCATTGTGATGCAAGGCGGAGAGGAAGGCTAGAAGAGCTCTCCGCTTCCAGAGTAGGAAAGCAGTTGACCGCACATCTTGGCACTGTCAGCAGTGGGGAGGCAGATGGTCCTTATGGGTAGAATTTACCACCCCCCCACCCCATTTCCCCTCTTTCTATTCTAACCCCGTCTCTGGCAGCCCTCTGGTCTGTATGGCTGGTTGCTGCTGGCAGTTTATACACTGTTTGGTAGGACAACTGTCCACATGCGTAGGCACACGTACAAACTGTCACTGCATTATAAAAAACAAAAATACACAAAATATGTTTTCAGACCAGATGGCTGTAATGTAATGTGACACCCCTGACGCCGCGTGTCGGACACGCCGCAGGAATATATTAACCTTTCCCACTTCTCTCCTTCCTAATTTTCCCAGATAACACCCCTTGTAATGTATTTGTTCCTAACGAATAAGGTACGTCCTTCGTGTTATTTGATTTTGTTTGTGTCAATGCATATTAATATGCATTATTCTTGAAAACCTAGGATAAGTAATATAGAAATCAGCCTATCACGGGGACTAGTGTAAGTTTATAAATATGCTAATGTCTGTTTATGCATGTAGGAAGTAAAGGAACAGAGTTCAGACTCAAGCATACTATCCTGCCATTTTTCTTTGTGTTCACGCAGCGGTTTTGAACTGCGTAGATCCACAGAGTCTCAGAAATGCGCTTTTCAAGAAAGTCTACAATTTTTTTTCCTTGATTTAATTCAGGTGAATTCTTCCTTTAACTTTAGTTTTTTTCTTTGGGACTGTGAAACAATAGGTTCTTTATTGGAGGGTTTCCGCCGACATCCTGCGGCAAACTTAGGCGGGGGGGGGACGCAGCAGGTCTCCATTAGGACTCACACTCTGCACCCTCCTCGGATCTTGGCTGATGGGAAACACGGCTCCGCCGAAAGGGCTGCGGCGGAGCGAGAGTGAGCGATCCAACAAACAAACTAGTACCACACTGGGTAAACAAAACATCCAGACATGTTTGGCCCCATCGCATCGTGACAAAAACTGCTTGGGCGACGGCTGCAGCACTGCCGATTCTTTCAATGGCAGAAAAAATCCCTCGCAGAGCTTGGATACGTCGGCAGACGCTTCCTGCGATTCAAGTTCAGGCACTGTTTAATTTTGGATCAGTGCACCGACAAAAATATATGTGAGGGGGAAAATATTTACATTGCTGCATGAATTTCCTTGTGGAGCCCAACAACCTGGAACAAGGAGGCATCTGTCAATGATCAGAGAGGAAGAATGCATGAAAACAAACAGCCTTGTTTGGAATGGAGCTTCCTGGGTTTTGTCGATGCTAACCCTCAGTGATCCCTCGTTTTACGTGCCGTTGAGCTCAGCTTTCAATACAAAGTACAAAAGTGTGTATTGAGCACTTAAGAACCAGCCGTCGCATATGTGAGAGCACGTCGCGGTTTATGTGAGGAGCAAGGCTCCTGGGCTATTCTGGCTGAAACCCTTCAGTCAGTGAAGCCTGGAATAGCTGCACCTGTGTAGTCCATGTCTTCTATAATGGGGGGGGGGACCAGCAGCCCCTTTCACATCTAGATGAGCTTGATCCCTAGACCGCCCACATCCTCCATGGCTCCCCAATACCCCTGCGAATGTCTAAAGTTGCAGAGACCTCACAGTGGCAAAGTATATCTGCCGCCCCCTTCCCCCCGCTCCCCCCGCCTGCCAGTGGGCTGAGTGCCGCTACACGGTCACCGCTGTCTGCCAAAGGGTAGAGCCGCGTTTCCAAACGAGCCAAAGGGAAAACAGATGCTGAAAATCATGTTTCCTTCAGCGTTCAGAATTACTGTTAGCGGGGGAAGTGACTTTGGAGCGTACGCTTGCTCCAAGTTATTGGATTTTAAGTTAAATTGGAAAAATGTGGAGACTTCCTTTTTCTTCATCTTCCTGATTAAATGGGAGATTCTCTGAATTTGTATGTTCGCACTGGTTCAGTCTTAACCTTGGAATTCAATATTTGACACAAGGCATTTGTTTGACTAATGTGATCTGAACTTATGAAGGGTTGGTGCTTGATGTAATTTTCAGAAACGAATCTCCCCTGTTTCCATGGCTGACGCTTAGCCGGCAGTGCGGTGTGGGCTCTGGTGTCCCGTTTACTCTGTGGTTGCTTTGCTGAGGTCATGTTCAGACTGTTGCCAGCTCCAATGGTATGGACACGCTGGATCGCACATTTCTTGATGGCTTGAATGGATTCTTCACTGGGCTTAAAAATTTCATCTTGCATTGCAAGTGTGCTTTTCTGTGGTGAATGTCTTGCAGGTTTTAGACTGTTCAAGAATTATCTAAGCATGCACAGCTGCATTTAAACATAATGTTGGGCAATGGCTATATGTGACTGGCAATTAGTTTTGTGCCACTGGCAAAAATTACCACATGACATTCATATCTACAAACTAGAACTGTAGAAAGTATGCTCAAAGCACAAAACACTGCTTTATATCTGTTAACGGACATGTATGTGTGATATTGCCTGGGAACATAGAAAATGCACAAGCAGACAAGTATAATGCATTGTCCTCATTGCATAATAGCTCCCCTCTCAATTTTTAGTTTAAAACTCACTGGAATTACGAAAAAAAAAACATACGTATAATACTGCCGTCTAGTGGATGGTCAAAGAATTGTATCAAATTGCCTTAGCTACAGAATATTTGAACAAAACCAGAGTAGTAACTTTTTGTGATTTTATATATAGAATTTTTATTTTAAACTTTACCATACTTACACATAAATGCATTCTTGGTTTTTCTTAATCATATCTTTTGATATGTAACATTATAAAATATTTAACTTTTGAAAATAAAATACACATACACTTGCATTTTGACCACCACTTGTCTCAAAATGTTAAGTTTAAGGACATATATCATTTCTTAAAACAGAAATTTAGGAAATTTAATAATTTAAGCAAATTCAATTAGTCTTCCTCTACTCGATATCTAATATCTGACATCCTGACTGAGCTGCAACAGAAATGCATTGAGCCTATAATGTGCTGGCATTTGTTTGTGTGCATGCGTGTGTGATTGTCCTCGGCTCAGTGGGGGTCCATGACAGGCAGGCGCTCAGCATCCCGACCTCCCCGCTGCACCGGTATTTTAACAATACAAATCTTCAGTCACTTAACCTCGAAACAGAACTTTCTGCACTCTTTACTTTAACATACATGGAAAAAACACAAAACATGAAAAACCTCTATAATCCATCACCTTTATGTATCTACACTTTTTTCACTTATATACACACATTTAATCACACCAAAGCTTTATCAGTTTATTCGACTGAATGTAAAATTGTAGTTTTAATATTCTAAATTATTTTAAGCTAGTTCATGTAGTATCAGTTTTATGTGAATTGTCAGTATTTCAGCCTTTTAACTGCTTTTATTTTTAACACCAGCTTAAACCCGAACTTAATGTATTGTTTTGCAGAAACTTTACTGCTTTCCATTGAACTGTTGCTTAAAAGTGCATGTATAAAACAGTCATTTGCAAATGTATTAAAAACATGTTTACAGAGAAAACTGAATAAAATCCTTTATCCTCTCTCTTACAGACTCAGAAAAACAGCTGAGAGGTGGACTGAATGCTTATTGAATTAAATTCCTGGATGGGCTGCAGTAATTAAAAGGTTATTCCCCCCCCCCATGGCAAACAAGTGGATTTTCTAGATCTAAACCCAGTCTGAGGGGCGGAAGGTCTCCTTTACATCGAGCCTCAGCACTAGGGGTACCAGCGCACCCCATCGCCTGACCCCCCCCACCCACCCAGCAAGCGCTAACCATATCTTAGCCCGAATCAAATTCCGTGGCTGTTGCCACAATGAGGGAACTGTTTGATGGTGGGTCTGGATCTCTCCTGCCCGTCTCAGCCATTAACCCGTATGGGGAATCTGAGCTGCACAGAGAGCTGCCCACCGTGTGTGACAGCGCGCTCTGACCTCCTCCGTAAACGCAGCGGTTGCGTTCCACCGTCCAGGACAGTAGACAATACAAGTCAGGGAAGTATGGACCAACGGGAAAGGTACATTGTCTGGGTAGCTGCTCAGGATCTTACCAGCTCAGTCAAATCACGGTGATCCCACAAGGAATTATTCCGTTCAGTTCCAAGAATGCTTTTTAACTGTGATATTTATACTAAATAAATAATCTTTTCAGAAGTTTGCATTTTTACAGTAGTCCACTTCAATGCACAATAAGACTTGTAGCCGAAACTCAAGCTTAACTGACATATTCTTAATTCACTGCTACAATAATTGCAAGATCATATTAATCCTCTTTTTATTTGACAATTGATATTTAAAGCCTTTACTGTAAATCTGAAAGCATAGAAAATCGTTATCATATGTGCAGATACTGAGGGATTTAGCTGTAATCTGACACATTTAATCTCAGGATTCTGCCGCACTTTCCTGAAGGACATTATTGAGGAGCACAGCAATTTGGTCACTTACTTATCCACCGTACAGAGGACAAAGGCGAAGGGAGGCAAAATAACCCTCGGACCATCTGCAGGGAAGTCTCAGTCCCGTCACAAGTCAGAGGTATCCATAAAAGAAAAAAACAATCGTTTAAAAAAATGCTGCAGGGAAGAAAAGATTTCAAAAGTCACCAGCCCTCAGTGTTCACATAATATAGGCATTTGACTTTATTCTGTGTCAAAGTGTATTGGGTACAGTAGACAGTGGCTGGGAGAAGCAGGACTGCAGAGTAAGGAACACAAAACAAAACATTGCATGATAGTCTTTAAGCAGTTCCATCTGTCCAACAGAAATTTCAGGCTATTAGCCCATGGCGCTTTAGCCTGCTGCCCCTACTCCCCTACCTGACTCTGTCCTATTAAATCTCTCCGCTCCCCCCCTCCCAAAAAAAAATACAGAAAGAAAGGAGGGAGAACTCATACATGCCCAAGTCAACTGGGTGGTAGTGATGATGATGGTAATGAAGAACAAGCCATAATTAAAGAGAGAGAGAAAAAAATGACCTCGGGTGCTCGGTGATGTGGAAGAAACAGGGCTCATCATTCTGTGTTTTTTTTTTTAAAGACAGCTCGCTCTCTGAGCAGATGACTGCCACTCACCTTGCCACGGGGTCTGCGTGAGATTGGTTCATTGTCAAGGAGCTTTTTTTTTTTTTACCCATGATTCCATATGGTATGGAGCGGGCTACATGTTGCCCAACATGCCAGTGCAAATGTTTTCTCAATTAGTTGTCTTATCTCCGGTGAGTGCGCTAGCATCAGATGAAGCTTGCTGACAGAGTAATGGCGGTCAAAACCTCGGAAGGCTCTATCAAATGGCAGCTCTGCTACGACATCTCGGCCAGGACGTGGTGGATGGTAAGTTGGCAGCAGCCAATGCTGTTTTTTTTTGCCTTCCTCCTTCTTTTCCCAGTTTTTTACAAAAGAACCTTCCCTCCCTCTTCTTTTGTACACAGAAAAGGACACAAAAACCTCTCTGTTTTTTTTCCAGCTCCATTCTCCAACTTCACTTTCACAAGATAATTAACCGCTAAATTGGTTTTGCTGTTTTTCGCTCTCATGTTGATTTCTCCATCAGTGTTCCGTCTTGTTACACTTGTCCATTTTTGTGTTTTTTTTTCTTGTCCATTTGGTTCAGACTTCCAGAAAAAAAATTGTACTTTGAGGTTTGCTTGTCCATATTTATATAGGTTCTTCCTTTTTTTTTTTTTTTTTTACTTTTGTCTGACTTTGTCAGGAAAACAAATCGATAGCGTGGGAAAAATTCTTTCAGTCATCCAGATGCGACAGTTTGGATGTCAAATTTCTTTAACCGTTCACAACTTCACATATGAAGCAAAGTGGAAAGCAAGGCAGTTGGATTGTGGTAGTTGAGGCAAACTCTCGTCGCAACGTCTTTTCAAAGAAGTTGTCTCTTAATGCGTAAGGTCCGGTCCAAGCAGGAGTGCCATCATTAGTTTGCAATGAGGGGAGCCTGTTCCATGCTCCGGACGCTCTCGGCCAAAACTAGCTCACGGAGCCTCACGCTCCGTCGCCGGGATGTACCACACCATGGCTGCAATTAAAACACAGAGGGGGGGCAACAGGGCATTTGGGGGGGTTGTGGGCAAAAAAACGGCAGCATTCTCTGGGACGTCGGGGAAGATTAACTTGCTTGTTGCGGTCATCGAGGCCAGACAACCTTTGACATCCCCGTCGCTTTGGCGAAATGGGAGCGACGAGGAGACTGGGGAGAGTGCGCAGGGAGAAGCTTGTGGATTTAACGGAGGGGTGAGGAGGGAAAAGGGGGCTCACAATAGCCTTTTGTGGCCAGCAAATACAAGTGAGTCCAGTCGGGTGGGATGAAAGGACTTTGAAACTTCAGTGTCCCTGTGTTCATTAGCTGCTGACTCGTTAATGGAGCATCATTATAAGTATTACTGGTATTATTGCTGCTGTTATGATAATAATAATTATTATTTCTTGGCGGGGTTAGAGAGATGGGTGGCAAATATTATTCCTCTTTTGCCAGCAGATTCTGTGCCAGCTTGAATAAAAGGAGATGTTTGAGCCAGAAGACAATGGCTTCATTATTCCTCTGTAAGGGGACTGTGAACTTTAGAATGGCACTCTAGCCCCCCGTCCTCGTCCCCGTCCCCCCCCCACGCAGCCCCCTCCACAGTCAGGACACTGCTGTTACTTCAGACGCATTCCATGCGGTGGTTTAGGGGACCGGTGAAGGGGAGAGGGGAGAAGCAGAGGGGGGACTGCTTCTGTTCTTTTCTGCGCCCGATGTCGGTGGGTCCTGAGGAAAACGCCAGAAGGATTCATTTTTTCTGACCGACGGGAGAGGAAGTGTAAGGGAGGTGGTTAGGGAAAGAGGAGATATTTGAATCAAAATCAAGTCATATGCAGGTTTTACAGGGATTCTGATGAGTACCAGGGATGGCGACACTTAGGAATCCATCCCCGTTGCTCCTGAGGGCCGCGCGCTGAAGACAGGCAGGGCAAGAATGTCCGATTTACATGGAGGGGTCACCGTGGCTACCAGATGGCCGTTGAACTTTGTGAACCCGTGCTTTTCAGTTGTGACTCTATGTGGATTTGGAAATGACAGCCACCTCGGTCAGACGGCTCCTTTATGCAGAATTAACGGGCCCCTCATCCTACAGCACTGTTGTGGATTAGCCCGAAGTGGCCGTGAATGTGTTTTTCCTGAGTGTCATGAAAGATGTATATAGCTAACAGGAGAGAGGATTAGTGGTTTATTTTAATGCATTATTTCCGCGCCGTGCTGCAGTTTCAGGCGTGTGGTCTGGTGTTGAATGTGACGTAAGTACTGCGGAGTTTTTTAATTACGTTTGTTGCTCAATTCCTGACCCGCTTGAGTAATTATATACAACAAAAGATCTCTGCTTAATAAATTGCTTAATAAGATTTTTGCTGTCTTTTGTGTGTCTGGCATGAGAGAAGGCAGATCCTTAATTTCTGCTTGAAAACAACATCATACAGTTTATTAAAGGTCTCTATTAAATAAATGATCAGGACTCACTTCATTTATACATTTATTAATAACTTATTCAACATTTACAACATACCTTTAATGAAACAGAAAAGACAGTTTAAGGATTTTTTTGTTTTATTGGCTTGAATGTGTTTAAAATTAGGACAAAGTTACCAATCAACTTCAAGGATTTTAAATAGACTAAAAGCCAATTATTGTCTACACCCAGCTACATTCTTACATACATATTAAAAATGTACTTTTTGAAATTTATTGAAACTGAACATTTTGAAAAACAATATTATCTTCATTTGTTACATCTCTATTTCTGCGTGCCATTATGCGTCTGACATTTTATGTATAGGCTAGTTACAATCCAATTAATGTGATTCCTGTATAATACCTTTTATATAACGGTAGTGTTACATTTCTGTTTTGCTATCATAAAGTACAACATTGATAAAGATTATTATTCTTAATAAATTAATTTCAGAAGTATTCTGTCCTTAAAGACTAAATGCACTGGAATTCATTCCTATTCATTTTACTGCTACAAATCAGTTGTGTGTGTTTCCATACATGAAACCTACATTTAAACTTGGTTTTATTTTTAATTTCACTGGGAGTTGTTTGAACTCATTCACCTTGTCAGGTAATTACTTTAACTTCTCAGTAATTTCTGACAAATCTAATCACAACCAACAGAAACAGACCCTTAAGGTGACCTGTGGTAACAGATCACGGAAGACTCTACCTTTAGTTTAAAAAGTTATAAGCCGTAGATATTATCAGTGTATCATCAAGAAAACATTTTGGTTTTGCCAAAACATTTTTGTTACATATTTTTCATTAGATGGACAATTTTCCCAAAAGTCTCCATCTGCTCTGTGGTCTGAATGCTGCAGATACAGAATGATGACAGACTCTGATCTATAAGTGTGACTATTAAGTAAAATAATAAGGTAAGGGACAGATATGTTAATTAAAAGTAATTCAGTGCTTTTAAAGTACTGCAGACAATTAGATATACACCACACCCACACCAGTTCACCATGACATGAAGCACGCATCCACTACAAGTAGCCCTGTGATTTTCACCATCCCAGCACATGTGCTCAGTGTCCCCTGTGCTCCCTGTCAGAACGTCTCATGTCCCAGTCATTTACTTTAGCCTCTGCTGCATTTAGGAGCAAACTGCCTCACTAAAACACAACTTTCCCGTCTGCATTTATAAGCCTCCATATTAAATCCCCACATTTGCTAAATAAATATAGCATCTCATATGACAAGAAATTTTAGAAATTGTGGACTGTGAATGATATGAGAATACGACTTATTTTTTTTTTTACATATTTACATTCTAATGTTTCTAAATATTAGGCATTTATTTACTGTTTTTATTTCTTTATCTATTTTCCCCCCCATGACACATACCTCTGTTTGCTGGTGTATTACATTTAAGAACCATTTTGATGGTCCACAGCAGGGTGGAAACATTTTCTTCTTCAACTGGTTTCTTTAAATTACTGTACCGATAAACGGCCAGGAGAGTGTCTGGTTGAGTGTCACACACATTTTTTAAATATTAGTTTTACAGTGAGGTATCTAGTAATAACGGTCAGTATTTGTAAATCAAACTTTTACGAAATAAATAGTGTTAGTTTTAAATTTTGATAACAATGATAAATTGAAACATGATGATTTCTTTTATGGTAAACAGGTCATTTACTCTTTTTTAGACTGAGCAGCTACGAGGATACTCTGTCATATATTTATGGCCTTTAAATTGCCCAGCTTTGCTGTTAACCAAAGGAATTAATAGCTGTGTAACAGTGCGTGTCATATTAAGGCAAGCCAAAGCAGTGACTCTCACATTCCCTTCTCTCGCTGTCTTTCCTTCCCATACTTTCTGCCCAGTTCTGCCAGTGGAATTTTGGTGATGAGAACATATGGTGCCCGTCTTTCCCCTACCGCTCCAAACGCCTCTCTTCCCTCTCCACCATCATCGTGCCCACTTCGCTCTTTGCCATCTCTGGCCGGGCCTGCGGGCACGTCTTCCTGGCTGCCCGTGGCTAAGATCCGTGTCCAGGCCGTCGGGCTCTGCCAGGCTCGAGTGGTATCCATGCACATTACTCCAATGCCTCTGTTATCTCCATTTTTAAACTTCCATCAAAAGTTAGTAGTAACACTGACAGCAGTACAGAAAGCTTCAAAAGTTCTCGCACCAGTATTATTATTATTTATTGCTGCTGATAGAAATGAATATGAAGACAGTCAACCTGAACTGTCACATTTTACATTCAGGACATTCAATCTAGTCTCCTTCTGTTCTTTACATGTAGGGAAAAGAAGTATGAAAATTATTTTTTGAAAAATTATGGTCAGTTTCCTAGTATATTTAAGCAGAAGAAGGTTTTGTTTTATAACTACAGGCTGCACTTAACCCTGCCTGTCCCCCCTAAGTTCAACTCTAATAGAGAGAAGGAAGAGCAGGTCCGTTTGCCCACCAGTGCCACGCCGACCCTCTGGTCCACCACCCGAGGGGTTAATATGATTTCATCTGACCCGATAATCCACTTGTCTATGGCAGAGTGTCCTAACAGCCCCCGTGGGGCACGTATGCTTGTGGGTGGGAGCTTGTGTGTGTGAGAAACAGTTGGATTGGAAGTGTGATGTTACATTTGTTTTTAGTAGAACTGTACATATACCCCAGCAGGGGGTATGTGGACTGGGGCACAAAGAGGCAGCCTGGTTCTGCAAGTTTGCTGTAATTACTGTGCGGATTGTACTGCTAGGGCTGATCCGACACAGGGCCAGGACACTGTTATAGTTATGAGGCCAAAAAAAAGGGAGAGGATTACTGATAAACACAACTGGATAGCCTGCTTCACTCCTCAAAATTCATCACAACGGAGGACTTGGATTCACCAGATATCAAAGATACAGAGCAGAAAATGCATCAGTGAGGTGAAATCTAACGCATGTCCATTAAGAGCAACAGGGATTTCTGATACCATGCTTGCCTGTGAGTTTACTTTGTGGTATCAGGTGCCTCTAAACACTGCAACTTTGCATCACCGAGGAAGATCATTTACCTGCCTCACGTGGTTTCTCCGCGGTCAGTCACTGTGCCACGAACTGGACGCTCTGGCCGCAATCTCTGACGCCTCACTGTTTGGGTCCAGCAAACGGAAAGTGAGTCTGTGTATGTTTTACACACTGTGCTTCATACATAAGGCTGACGTGAATCTAGCAGCACACAGCACTGTGTACCTTACACACAAATGTTTGTGTTCAATAAGCTCACAAATAAAGACACCTTTATTAGAACCTAAACCCACTATTACACAACTGTAGTAACACCTGCAACAATAACTGTAATATTTTATCTAACAAATGAAGTAATAAAAAAATCGAATTAAATCTCATAACACATTAAATATTGAGAACTTGTGGCCGTTTTATGTTTGTCATACAACCTTCAGCCAGTCTCTATCCACAAAAAATGTTAAAAACAGAAACCAGACTTTTCTCGCTCTACTAAATCTCAGAAAGGTTTAAAGATAAAATTATATTAATATGCTGTAAGCATGAAATAAATTCCCAAATAAAATAAAGATATTTTTAAGCCAGCATATACATGCTTTTATGCTCCAATACTGCAGAAAACAAGCCATTCATTATACAGCTGTAGAAGAAATAAAATTTGTCTCCCTCTGAATACTTGCTAGAATATCGACTAGTAAACATGCTGCCAAAATGGACTGTAATTGAGACCCAACACACAGAGGTAAAATCTGAAGCATGTTTAAGCATGCAGTAAGGTGTGTCTTCTGCGGTGCACTTTAATGTTCGACCGCATACTGGGTGTCGTGTTGTCAAGGAAGATGTTTCCAATTTGGAATCCGCCATGGACTATGGCGAGCTGATTAGAAAGAAGGAAATTGGAGGATTAAAATTGTCTGCTTGAACTTCCTGAGCCCCGCATGGTCCCTCCCCCTCTCGGCCCGGTAAGTTACACCCTCGGTCATGTGCCCCCCAGGTCGGCCGGCAAGTGCTCAGCCTGCCTTCACAGGGCGCGTCAATCTGGCGGGGCACAATGTATCACTATCCGAGAATGTCTCAGAACCGCTCCCCCCCCCCAGCATCACCAAAGGGGGAGAGGGCCCTCCATTTGTCACAAACCCAGAGTCGAGTCCTTTCGATTGGAGATGAGCTGTAACTTAAAAAATTATACACAGCAAACCATTGTCGGTCAGGTGGGCATATACTGGTCTGTTTCTCTGGCCACAGTTTTGTAGTATAACAAACTCCTAATGAATTCAATATCAGACTGGTTTTCTTTATGTCAAAAGTAATTTCTGAGATTCTGTGGTAAGATCTCAAGCTACTTTCTCCAGAAAAATATAATAAATTTTAACGTGAGACCTTTTTGTTTTTGTTTCTTTTTTTTGCAGTTTTACTTTCCAAACCAAATAGTTCAGCTAGTCCTAGGCTTTTCTTTTTCATTTCAATACCACAGTGAGATACACAAAGTGACGTTCGTGAGAGGCCCAAATATCCGCTCATATGTTTGGCGTCTTAAGATAACAGAGCCCACGGCCGCGTGCCATCCCACTTCTTCTCTGCCGGGTTTGTGCATCTATGGGGCAGAACAGTGCACAGGTATGGTGACTCTCTGCTGGCTTTCCCGCCCCTCACTGTCCTGTCAGATCACCACAGCCGTATGTCTGAACCTTTAAGTGCTTTAGCGTGGCTCGCAAGGTAACGTACGATTCCCGACTAAATTAAAAGTGTCTCTCCGCCAAAGCCCGTTGCTTGGCTTGCTGTCGTCCTGTTGGCTCGTGCACAAGAGAGGAGAGGAGAGGAAAATATGAGGATCAAATCTGGATCGGTCTGCGTGCGAAAACGAAGGGCGGGCAGGCGGGCGGGCGGGGGGGGGGAGTGGAGAATCTGGATGTTGTCCAGGCAATTTACAAGCAAACTTTCAGACCTCATTCTATCTATTTACTTCATTAGCTCCTTTGAATTAGCCGGCATTGTGCTGTGTTTTTGGAGTTTGCTTTTCAGTTGACAGCCAGCATCAAGAGGGCAGTGTAAGAATACAGAAGTGCTGTCTGGGAGTAGCAGATACTGCCGAGGATGGCAGCCGTTTAATCGCTTTGAAAACAATGCTTTTAGGATTTCAAAGCACAGTCACAAATGAGATACATTTTATCCCTAATTATATAAAATGAAATTTATAAATGAATTACAAGTGTATTTTTTTTATCTTACAAGAAAAAAGGCATTTGAATTTCTTTTTCCAGGAAGAAATAAGTATTAAATTTGAAATTATTCCCTTGATTTTCTTCCAAATTATGTTGTTGATTATACTGAAGAGAACCGAATTATACATGATTATAACTATAATAATAATAACAAGGTTATCATGATTATGGTTATTGTTATTATTGCTATTATTTTATTATTATTGTTTGCAGTAAGAATATGTAGAGTAACACATAGCATTGATTAATATAGTTTTACGTACGTTAATTAACAAAAACCCAGACATACGTTAATGTCTGTTCAGTGTCTTTATGCACAAAGTGCCCTACTCTGTATGGTATAAAGTGTATTAATATAAAGAGAGTAATGGGTTAGCCACTCAGTGAACAATGACATTGGAAAGGACTGAAAACTGTCGCCCAAAGTTAAGGAAAAGACAATTCCGGTATCGTTTCCTGTTATTTTCCAGATATACAACTTGAAAAAAAGAAATATTTTCCCTTGAAGATAAAAGTCGTCTTTTATAATACAAACAATATGACGAACAGTATGACCTTCTGAAGCACAAATGCATTTCACACACACACACCCTTCTGAAATGTCCGCCTTTAACACGATAAACCCGCTTTGGTCGTGTAATATGTATTTACTTCATTTAATACTATTGATTATAACGAATATAATTAACTAGACTTACAACATATTGTAGTCGAGTACAATATTTTTCGACGGCTGTGAACTTTGAAAAAGTTTTACACTATACGTTTTTTTAACTGATCACGGGCCAGATGAGCGAGGTGGTGCCGTTGTCACGCGATATCAGCCGATAGCGATAACATCTATCACACGCAAATTGCGCCCCCTGTAGGCTGAGGAAAACTGACACACGTAGCAGCAAGCCGGCAATTTAAATAGTACATCCCTAGAAATGGATTTTGTCTATTTTTTCTCAGTCCCCATATATATGTATGTATGTTTATAGTGTGTGTGTGTGTATGTGTGTGTGTGTGTGTCTGTTTTTTGGGAGGAGGGGTTAAGTCCTTCTGCTATTTCCACTGTCTGAAGTGGCTTGGAAATGAGGACGTTTCTGGGCATCAGTCAGGCTGTTTGCAAACAGGGACCATAAACAAGTGCATATAAATGAACGCTTGTGGATACTCCTTGCATGTTTCTGTTTAAAGTGTAAAATCAAAAATGAATTGTAGTTCACCCTGAACCTGTTCGCGACTCGCCACTCACGGTGAAGGCCCGATGTAGGAAGGAGCCGCACAGTTCGGTCAACCTGACTTTTCTCATCATTATTCCTTTTCTCTTTCTGCTTAACCCTTTCCCCCCTGCTCTGTCTACCCCTTGCTGCCTCAACCCCCCCACCCTCTTCTCTCTGTGTAAGCCACACTCTTTCTGCTGTGAGATGAAGGGATCAATTGTGTGGAAGAGATGTGTGTGAAATCCCCGCTGTCTGGGCGGGTCAGGGGTCGCCGTGTGAGAAAAAGGATCCTTTCTATTCCTGGCATGGTTCTGTGTGGAGTACCAGTCTCTGCAGGGTACACCCCCATCCCAGTCTTTCTTTCTCCCCCCCATCTCTCTCTCTCCCCCTAGAGGACACTATGGCTGCCAGCCAAGACAGCTGGTTCTTAGGGCCAATCTTGAACCGGTTTCTGAAGCCTAGTATGAGGGAGTGGGGTGCGGGGTCTTCAAGTCGGGAGGGGGGAGGTCTTGTCTTTTTGGGTACTGTGAGCACAGGCCATCTCTATGCAGGTGCCGTCTCTACATCCCTGCTCACAAGGGCACAGAGAAGAAGGACTGGCATCCCATAATACTCTTCCTCTGTGCCATGGATTCTTAGACAGCAAATCATGGATTGCTGTCGACGTGACTTTTATGCATGGAGGTATTCTGCTTCCCGAGATAACCCCCTTAAATATAATGGCCAGATCCACTGTTGACTTATACCATTCACCATAATGGCTGTCCATCTCTCATGCCGGGCCCCCCCCCCCCCCCGGGGCGGCGGGGGGCGGGGGGGCGGGGGACAGGGGGGGGGG
>JAODKC010000036.1:22447582-22490431 GCA_026777985.1 Mormyrops attenuatus
ATTTATACCACTGGAACAAATAAGTAAACATGTCAGAGTCTCTGGTTCCCGGTTTGTTGAGACTGTCTTTTACCATAAGCAGTCATTCACGGCTGCTAACTTGCATTAAACTTTTTGTGACAGTAGTTTAGTACTATGTTGCTTGTTTAAAGCGAAGAGAAATTATGGGCTCCATCTTGGTAAGGATGTTGCTTTGGCTTGTTTGCTATACAATTCAAAAGTGTCCAGATCCTGTTTTGTTTTAGTTTGTTTTTAGTGTTGTTGTGAAGTTGTATCACACTCTGTATTGCTCTTTACTCAGCAAACAGTTTCTAGACTTTCCTGCAGGGGGCACACTTGTCGAATGACAACATCCGTGCAGAATGAATGCTTAATTTTTCATCGGATCCATCCACCCTATTAAAATTATCTTTTCGGACTGCTGAAAATCAGTTACTAATATTGTAGAAATTTAATTCTATTGCTTACCATAACATTTTGAGACTGACCAAAGCTCGGGGATTGTTGATAAGCTAATACCAGTAGCATAATAGCATGCTAAATGGGCTAAACGAATCAGGGGAGCTGCTCTTTAAAACCCAGAGGACCTGCTCTTTCTCACTCTGCGGTCTCCCTGTCTGCTATGTATTTTCTAACTGACAAGGCACTCGATTTACTTCACTTACCACAACCGCAAGGAGAAGTAAAAACAAAGCAGAGAAGTAAGAGACGAGACTGAACAGAGCCCGGACTGCGATGTGAGTTTCCCCCGAGCATCACGTGCCCCTCTTTTGGAAAAAGCCGACTTAGCAGACAGGGTAATCTGTAGGGTTTACGTTGGAGGCGAGGCGAACCTTTGCTGACCCCCCGCATAAGATTCCCGCAGCAATGCAGGGCCTTTAAACACCCTCCCACCTAACTGCTGGAGGCTCGGGAGTCGTGCTTAAAAAAAGGACGGGTGGGGGCTAAAGAGATGGGTAAGCTTTTCTCGATTCAGGGTCTTCATTGAATCCAGGCTCAGGCTGAACTGAAGTCTATGGTGCATCAGTGTTACTGCAAGAGAGAGAACTGTGGTATTAAGAATCTGTTACTATCGCCACCCTCACATACAGTAAATATCGTAATAGTGTAGCAGCAGGTGACTCAGAAGAGAGTGGGTTGCACCTTCCTTTAAAATAGAAAAATCACATTCTCAGGCTCTGTGTACTGTCACCTGTTCTCCGGCTTCGATACTGTGTTGTAGTTCACATAAATGTCCATTAGGGGGAGCCATTACTCCAATGCTAAGAAAATGCGCTTCCTAACTTGTTTCCACAATAAATTACTAACGGTACTTTTTTTTCCTTTAAATTTCATTTTAGTTGTTAGAGTTGAGTTTGTGCAATTAATTTTGAGGCATGAAAATTTCAAAAAAGTAGCGAAACCAAGTCAATTATATACATTTTCAAGAAAAAAAAACATGTAATTGCTTAAATGGCCCACTTTTATACAAAAAGGCAGTCCCAATTATATACAGCATTGCACAAAAATGTTCATCAATGGTACACGAGTGGTCTGTCGATTGACACAACCCATGTTTTTCCAAAATATCTACTCCACTTGTCCTGAACTTTCACTGTGGCTCCGGGCAGCAAAGGGCCCTAAGTAAGTCAAGACCCCCGTGCAGCACAATGCGACGCGGCTCTTTTTGTGCCCCCCTCTGCCGTCTGGGATTTTACAGCCTCATTATGCTGCTGCGGGAATAACCAGACGCAGGAGCACAGTGCTTGTAAAGAAACAAAGGCAGGTTTGCCTCTCACTGCTGAGCACTCCGCGGGGTGAATGTAATGTTTAAACCGCTTTGCTAGCTTTAAATTCTAATTCCCTTTTACCCCTTCTGTGTAGAAGCAGGGAGGGGGGCTTGCATGAGAAATTAAGATGTTAAAAGAAGAAAAGTAGTGAAGGGGATTGGGCTTTTTATTCCCCAAGGGCGGGGGGGTCCTTGCCAGCGCGGGTCCGACCGCAGCGCATGTCAGGCAGGACAAAGGCGGCCCTCAGCGGAGGACGGCGGTGAGGACCCGGCTTGCGGGGCCGGGCTCGGCCCCTCTCCCTGGCGCTGTCGCCCTGTGTTAGTCACACCCCAGGAGAGGGAGCCGGGCCTATATCGGCCCAGGCTGGCACGCTGTCACAGGCCACTGCAGTCACCACCGTACCGCCCCCCTCCCCAAAGTGTGAACTGATCCCATACCAGCGAGCATGGGAAATAAACCTTACAATATGCATGCATAGATAAATACTATTTAAAAAACAACACAAGGCAGCCAATCAAATAGTCCCCTCTCTTTGGAGCTGACAGTGATGATTAAGGTCATCCTGTTGTGTGTAGCTTGTCTAGCAGCCATGTATCTCCCCATCCATTCATCCATCCATCCATCCATCCATCCATCCATCTACCTACTGTTTTTCCTAGTGAGAGTTGCAGGGCACCAGACAGCATGGGGCGTAAGGCTGAAGTACATCTTGGATGGGATACCGATTGTTGTCCGATAGTATTATGAACATGAATTACTCCCAGCAGAGTTTGATTCACTTTATTTTTATTTTATAACATATTTAAACATATGAGGTGTGTATCTGTGTTTGTAATAGTGCAGGGGGTGCAGTACAGTGATGACTCAAAGCGAGATGGTCTGCTGTCCCTTGTGCTGGGTGAGCTCAAGGATACGGATACTGGCCGCACTGAACGATCGCATGGCAGTAGACAGAGAGGAACATGTGTGCCGCTGGGTCATCCGTCTCGGGGAGGTGAGCCCGTGACTCGGGGGTCTCCTCAACTAGAGTGGAGTGGGCCTCATTTCTCTGAACAGAGTGCTATTTGGAAGCCATTCAGCCCCCCTACAACGAAACTCGGTGCGTGACACAGCCGTTTGCTGAACACGGCGAAGGACGCTAGTCCCCCCCGGACCAACAGCCTTTGCTGCAGATTTCCTCGGCCTTTTCGCACCAATCAGTCCTCTAGTTAATCAATCCTCTAGACATGAAGGTATTTTCAGCTCTGCACCTTTTCTACACTCCTTCCTTGGGGGGTGACAGCATTCAGCGGCTCTCTGCACCGTCGCAAGCCTCCACCAGCTCCCGTATCTCTCCCAAGCTGCAGCTTATTGTTCTAACATCACTGCTGTCCTCCTCATCTGGCCCATCACTGATACATCCCATGATATACATTCATACATATAGATATATATGTATATATATACATTACTAGTTTTTGTACAGCACAGTTCTTTACTACTTTTGCATTTACTTCATAAACTGCAGATTTTTATTCTTGTTAAGCATTTGAAAGTTGAGTGAACAATTATAAATGAAAATATAAGCCAAATAAAACAAGTTTCCTGTATAACATGGAAAGAGTATGTAACAGTGCATGTCTGACATCCTATTAACTGGGTGTGTGGTGATGTCATAGTCACACTCTAGGCTGTCCTTTAACTTTAAATGCACTAGTTACCTGTTTCACCCCATGAAACAGAGCAGTATGTAATGTCCCTGGTAGAAAGAATACCTTGAATTTTCTCTGCTGTTATAACTGCCAGAGGAGGTTACTTTGATGAATAAAAGATATGAAATTTTTTGCTAATGAAGGTAATCAAATAATGAACATACTGTAAATATATTTGTTAGCAAAGAATATTGAGTGCGTTTTTAGTAAATTTTAAGCATGCAAATAACATGCAAATGTGGAAAGTCTCAGTCCATGCAAAAACTTTTGACTGGTAGTCTATAACTCAATGTAACCAACTTATGTTGTGTGTGAATAGAGAGGTTGTATCTGTGATGTATCCATGAGCCTGGTGTCTCCCACACCAGTCGAAACTCGTATGTCAGAATTCCTGCTCCATAATGTATCGCTGTAATTCATTAATTCATCCATTTATATAGATCATTTTCTGCAGGTCACCTATCAGTAAAGCAGGAATGACGTAGGATGCCGACGTGGGGTGGGGGTGGGGCATGCCCAGTTGTGTGCTCCAATCCACCATTTTTGTCAGCTGAACAGCTGTCAGGTGTCAGCCAGTTCTGTTTCTCAATATGCATGTGCGTATGTGAGTGTCTGCGAGTGTGTGTGCATACCACTGTGTAGCGTGTGTGTGCGTCCTGTGTCTGGGAGGCAAAGGAACAGCGGGGAGTGGGGGGGGGGGGTTAAAATGATCAGAAGCATCTCCTTGGCAACTGATCGCCAATCCGACAAGCGCCTCAGGTAAAGAGACTGGGAGTTTTAATAGGGTCAGCGGGCGGATTGAGCAGGAACAGCTGGCCAGTGAGGTGCAGTCTCAGTAAACCATGTCTTGGGGTCTGGGGTCTCGTTTAGGAGGGAGTGGTTGATGTTTTGATCCTTCGTTGGATTTCCGGCACCGTTTGGCCCTTAAAGCACCCTTTTTCACGGCCTTTTTCTCGAACCCGGCTCTGCTGTTCCTCGGGCCCCTCCCTGAGGCATGTCTTGGCCCCCCAGCCCACACGCAATGCTACACGTAGTCTTTGCATGTGCTGTTTGTATGACCGGCAGCTGCCGCAGCATGACATGACGCCGGTGCGCTGGATGCCATCCTGGGGCCGTTCCTGCGGGACCAAGAGCCTGGTGGAGTGCAAGTCCATGTCCCTCACAGTGTGATAAAAACCTGATATCTTGAATATTTTTCAGGTTCCCACAAAGATCTGTGAATGCAATCAAAAAGGTAAAAATGCTAAAGGTCTTGTATTTTGTTTGGTTACTTATGGTTTAGGTTAGGGCTGGGTAGGGGTTAAGGTCGTCATGTTGGGATTAGAGATTTCCCTGTAGAAATGAATGGAGAGTCCCCACAAAGATATGTGTGTGTGTGTGCACCTCATTCGTATCCCGCACCCTGCCTGCTTTCGTCATCCCTGGCTCCCCTGTCAGCGCCGCCAAACAGAAGCAGCGAGGAGGTTGGGGGGTGGGGGGGGGCGGGGGTAGTGTCAGATCAGACCAGCATATGCCCGGCTTTGCCAACAGCTTGCGCGTGTGGTGGACGTGCCCGGGGGCTGCGCTTCCAGAAGGAATGTTGGCCATCCCGTGGCGTAGGGCTCCGCCTAACACCATGCCTATTGGGGGGGGGGGTCAGTACAAAGCACCAGGAGGTGCATGCTGGGGTGTCGCTCCCACTGCATCACGTCCACTCCTCCGTGTTCCTCACACACGCATGTGACAATTCCTCCACCCGAGTCTCAGATTCTTCACCATCGTTTGCAATGGTAGCTCAGGTTTATTTATATTATTGTTCATTATAATTTTATTGAACAACCCTGCTGTAATTTTGCAGGATTTCCTTTAATGTGAGTGAACCTGTTTTAACAAATCTTGCTCCTGGTTGGAGGTGGTTTAAACACCTTGGAGATCATGCAGCTCCAGGGGCCTGTAGGACCAGGAATGGGGCTCCCTTGCTCTTTTATGAGCTCACGTGTTGGTGCAGGTGATGGGGCTTCGTGCTAGAGGTAGCTGGTCTCATGAGGTCGCCACGCACCGGTCGCATCACGGCAAAGCCAACGGCGACCTGCAGCACCGGCTGTCCCGTCTGGTGCCTCCGTGTTGAGTTGTAAATGATGCCCCCCAAGGCCCGCAACGTATGTCAGACGGAGTTTTGGCCCTCACGGACCTCGAGGACGAGCCAGTGTTCATGGGCGAACGCTACAGAATTGTGAGGGGTTCGAATGGGCTGATTGACAGAGGCTCCATCTTCTGGGTCGGCCCCAGTACTGGTTGCCTCAGGAGTGAGCTTCCCACGCACCTCCCTATAGCTGCAGCGTAATTAATACCCAGAGAAGTGCCGCCCGCCATTCTCCCAAGGCTGGGCACACTCACGCCGGTGTCTGAGCCTCAGAAGTGAGCGCCTGCTGCCCCTGTCCAGCCTCCTCCCTGCCCCATCTGCTACACCCACCGGGACACTTCCTCCGTGCGGCCATCCGCCCGTTCCTTCGAGGCTCCCAGCTTCCGGGCCGCAGGACCGGCGAGACCGAAGCTGTCTCACGGAGGAGCACGTGGCCCTCCCCCGCTTCACGCCTGGCTTTCTTCGTTTCAGACGGGGATTAGCTTGATGCCAAACCGGAACGTGAACGGGCCGTGAGGTCGCCCCCTTTCTGTCATGCGAAGGAAACACGCAGGGCGGGTGGGTCTGATTGTCTGGCCGGAAAGTCCTGCAAACCTGGTGGATCACCTGCCCTTTGGGTTTCTGTTCTTCATACAGTATGGTGTGAATTTTATATAGCACTTTTTACATTTTGAGGATAGACTGACATTAATCTTAGATTATGACTAGCTGAACTGAACTGAAGTTTACTAGAGGTTATGATAGGTCAACATTAGGACTCTCAGAGGGTTACAACCTGAATTATAAGTGACGAAAATAGCAGACCAAAGTAATATTTAACTTGCATTTACATTACATTGACAAATATTGCTGAGAATAACATTTGCACAAAAAACATAATATGAGAAATAAATATTCATTTTCAGAAGTAAATATACCGTTAGATGACAGTGATCTCCTTTCTTTTTGTGTACCATGTAAGATCAGATTCAAAATGGGAGCTGGAAAAAGTGACCTATTCTTAACTGGTTCGCAAAAATTGTCTGGGTGACTTGGCTTTAGTTAAAAGTCTTTTTAAAAAAAGACTTTTAACTAACTACTGTTGCATTGATTGAATTGTTATATAGGATATAAAATACGAAAACATCTGATTTATGGAAGGCTAAATTACACCTAACACATAATTTTCAGCTTTCAGAATATTCCATTAATCTGAACGAAATGAGTGTGATATATGGACTACATTCTAAACGAAGTATAGATGGTTTACTTTGCTCAATTTGAAATTGTGAAATGGCGCCATCGCGTGGTAGCGTTCAGTATTTTATGGATTTTCTTTAACCGACACGTTTTCTGGAACAAGCAAACCAATCTAATAACAAGTATAAAATAATCTGCAATAACTCAATTTTTATCAATATAAAAGCAGCAAGACAAAAATAGTACCTTCGATTTATTTATAATTGCTTGCCAAAATATCGCTGATGTTGCTTGTTGATGTGCCTTGGTTAACGAAAACACGATATCACATTATTTTTTCATAATATACTTCGATACATGTTTGGGTCATTTGTTTGGTTGTTTGTCTATTGTGACACTGATATAAAGGTTCCAAAAAATTATTTTTAGAACTGTGAATATTATTCGGTTAATCGGTGCAAATATTTATTTACAGTTATTTAAAGAAAGAAATAAATAAACATATTTCCAGTGCTCTTTTGGTTATGATTAATTGTGGTCCATTTTTGTAGATATTTTATAAATATGTACTGGATTATATATTGATAAGCCCTGATAAATAACAACATAGATAATCTTTTACTTAACATAGTAAAAAAAAAAACTTAAAATAATTTTTAAAAATGTAAACAAATGAGCACAAATCACACAAACCCATCTTGTCGCAGTGTTTATCATTTGGTTATTGTCTCTTTGTTTTTTTTTAAATGTCAGTTACGTTTTTTAATCATAAAGCAGATAATGTTTCCCTTATCCCAACACATCTGTTGTGAACAATGTTTTATTACCTGGCAGGTATTATATTTAAATGGAAATTAAAAATATATATACATTTTGTTTTCTAGCAATCTTGGATTTGGAGCAGTGAGTCAGTCTAACAATTAAGAAAGACGAACAATTTTAGGAAGAATAATATCACTTACTTTTATTATTTTTACTTATATTTACTAATTTTTATTATTTTTTATCATAAAACATCTAAAAAGCTAGCATTTTCTCTAAAAAGGTTAAAAATAAGCCCCAGGCGAGGGGGGGCATGGACATGAAGCAGAGAAGCATTGGCTGTCATTCAGGCGGCCCCAGCTGCATGGGGCTCCTGAAGCCCCCGCTTTTATAATCCCTCATTTTCTCTTGTCTTTCTGCCCTGTTTTTGCCCTATAATTCTCCTTTTCACAGTCTTTGTGCCTTGCTCATTGTAGCCCTGCTAAGTGCCTGTGTTTGTGTGTGTGTGCGTGTTTGCGCCGTGTCTCTCTCTGTTTTTTATTTTCCCTTTCCCTGTGTGTGTGACTTCTCTTGGGGCTCTGGCAGCTCTGGCGTGGCCGCGGCGGGGGAACAGGCTGTGGGCCGGCCCTGGCGGCACTCCAGTGTTGGCAGCTTGGGCGCAGCAGGTGGAACGGGAGGCTTCCAAACCGGCGCCCAGCTCCCCCCCCCCCCAAATCCCATACTGCCAGTGTCAGAGACGGAACCGTGCCGCACACTCCGAATGGACCAGCCACGGCGCTGGCCCGGAGCATACCCTACCGACAACGATAATGCGGATGGGCCGATTCATCTCTACGGGGCTCTCTCTGCACCATGCCATTTTTCCAAGGCACTGTTTTCCCAGAACAACGAAACCTGTGACTGGCAGCCATCTTGGTCATGGTGAACCAGTGGGGCTGATCGCAACCCAGTTACAAACAGCATTTGGCTTTCTGGCTTTCCCAGAGCTCATCTTTCAGCTTATCTGCGTTTCCTGTGAACATTTTTGTTAAATAATTCCAAATATTGCAATGAATACATGTTAAATTATTGTAATAAATGCACAAAAGTAAAGTAATCGACATTCTCTAACCCCTTTGGTGTCTGAAACGCTAAACTCCCATAACCCTGACCAAAATAAGTAGTTGAAGATGGATAGATGATTGACATGCTAGTGCGCTGTACATTCGGCATAGCAATATCCAATCTGATCCCTCCAGAAAGGTGGTCCGGTTCCTTTCCCTCCCTAACTGTTACTTTTCAGTTGTTCTTCCATTTTCTTTTATACTGGTTTGTAGAAACACAGAGAAGCAATGTAATCACTTTGGTTCAGGGAAAATATTGATCACTCCATTTTCAACAGCATCGTTTTCCAAGAACGACAGAAACTTAGTAAGCCTCAGTGTCTCCCTCTGTTGGACAGTAATGAAATAGTTCCTTCACAGGCTGCTTGCCCGATATAAACAGGTTCCGTCCCACTTGGACCGTGTTTGCAGCGTGACGGCGTTACTTTAAATAATTTCATTAAATTCCTTCAACATCATTCGTCAGCCACAGATTCAGCCTATTTGACGACATGACTCGCATTGGCGGTATTTTCTATGCAAATTGATAAACAAACAAATAATCTCAGTGAGCGTTTTATCTGCTTTTTGCCTTTTCATAATGGAATCATGGGAAATAGATTTAGACAGCAGAGAAGTGTAGTAAGCGCCACCACTGTAAGCATCACAAAAAGTCAGACACAGAAAATGCTACGAAACAATGCTAGGAATACGTGCAGGTGGTGATGGCACTGGCATGAGAACACATAAGATGTACTCTTCATAGAATAGGAATAAAAACACAAAGGTCTCTGGTGAAGTCAGGGGGGTTAAACATGGCAGCGGTTCACTGTCCACTTTAGATGCTATCAATGTGTCCCATGGTGGGAGAAATATGTCATTATGGAGTAAAATTCTCCTCTAAAGAACTAAGGAACGTGTAACAAAAAAAAATTATATGAAACACAAGTGAAATACAGACAATGTCACAGGGATTGATGTCTCTAATACCATTACACTCATTTGCAAGTCCAATTAATCTTTTGTTTTTGGTTCTGATTGTTTGTCTTGGGCTTCTGATATACCCACACGTGTACCTAGCGGGTAATACTCCAGTCACTGGAGAGTCTGATAGCGTTACGGAAAGATGATCCACGGACGTGCGGCTCGTTGATTATTCATAAGGCCTGGCTAGGCAGAGCCTCGGAGGCAAGCTGCCACAGAACTGGATAGTGTAATTACCCCCCAGCCGCCCCAGCGCTGCAATGCCCCTCCTACACCCCAAAGCCTCTGCCTCACAGCCCTCCCTGACCAGGTGTGCCTTTCTGAATTTCAAGGATATTTTAATTATTGTAATTTAGGAGCGTGTGCTGCTGCTGGGAGACAAAGAGAGTCTCCGCCACGTATCAGGTGTGGGCCAGGTGCCGCCGGGTCCAGTCCAGCTGCCCTCTGCTGTCAAATCCCCGGTCCAGAAAACACATGAAACCCGGTAGCCGAAGCAATCCTTCCACATTCGATATGTACCTATTTGCTGACGCCTTCCTAAACTTAGATTTTGGTATGAGCGGTATGGACATGTTTCTACCAATATTGTGGTAATACCATGTGTGTTTAGAGGGGTGGGGGGTTTGGGGATGATTTGGTCCCCACCAATGTTGAAAACACACCTATGCCCTTGCTTTGAAATGCTGGGAAACCCCACCGTAATATGCAATTGTTATAGACTACAGAAGCATATTTAAGAATGACAATTTAGAAAGAAATTTCAAGTGTTCTACCAAATGTGTATATGTGATGGACAACAGAGGCGGAGATCTTTGATGCCACCTCATATGCTGTCGTTTTTTTTTACTTGTAAAATATATGGAAATATATGGGGTTGGTTGCAATATTTATATTATCGGCGTTTACGGTGTTTTACTGGTCATTC
The DNA here is from genome assembly GCA_026777985.1 of Mormyrops attenuatus. Classification (NCBI taxonomy): domain Eukaryota; kingdom Metazoa; phylum Chordata; class Actinopteri; order Osteoglossiformes; family Mormyridae; genus Mormyrops; species Mormyrops attenuatus. The sequence continues at coordinate 22,458,097 of JAODKC010000036.1, forward strand.
CATGACGTAGACACGTTTAAATAAAGTGATTCCGTGTGTTTGTCGTTATAGTATGTCTATTTCCGGTGGATGGTTAAATCTCAGGGTAATTATAAAAAGTCACGTAAAATAACTGAAAATCTATGTCAAATATTTAAGTGGAATATCGCCGCCCACTTTTAAGCTGAGAAAGAAAAGGGGATCACACTCCGGTCCTCCCTTTGTTGTTTAATTATTGTATCGAATTAGCACCCTCGTGTGGCGAGTGTCGGGAGAACAAAAATGAGTGCTCTCGATGTAGCGCGCCGTGCAATAAGCCGCCCGGCGCACCTGTACTTCAAAAGTAGTCGTTCCGAACGATGGCCTGCATCATCTTCTGAATGAAGGCACATCGGTATATTTTTCGTTTCCAGGACTGTTTGTGAAAATATAGTGAAAATGTTAACATCTCATCAGCGTAAATAGAACAAGCACGTTACCAATAAATAAGATGCAACAAAAGTACATACAAATATTTCTCATCAAAAGAAAGAAAAGACTATTTACCAATACGATAGTTAACCGGCTTACTAATACAAGTAAATATTATTACGATAAACTATTAAATCTGACCACTGAATAAATATTTTATAAAAATAGCGATAAAATATTATGCATATTAATTTCAGTGAAGATAAATACATGTAGCCAAATTATTTAAAAGAAAAAAACCTTCTGGTAATATTAAGTACAATGAAAGTCTAGTGAACGATCAAGCGATTGGCATTGTTTTGGGGTGAACTGTTTGTCTACTGTTTTATTCATTTGATGTTTTTACGAAAATAATTGCTTGACTGACCATTAGTTGCGGGATGTCTTCAAGCACCCCAAACAAATATAAACATGAAACACTCGTGTTTAAAAGTTAATACGTTTCATTTACCAAAATTTGTAAACATACAAGTACAACGAAAACAAAAAATGCAGAATCAGTAGAAGTAGCAACTACAACGACAAGAACAACAATATAATAATAACAGTTATTATTATTATTATTATTATTATTATTGTTGTTGTTATTAAATATAGATAGCAGATATTGAGATTTTGATAACAAATAGAATAGATTCCGATATTTCACACTATACTTTCTGTAAACGGACGCGCTGTATATTTTAATTTTAGCCTGGCATATTTAGTTTTTCACATGAGACCATAATGAGAGGTTGGAAAGAAAAGTAGAGCTCACTATATTTTCAAACAGTGCTCGTGGGACGTGGTCGGTATGTGCCTACTGGTGTTTTATTAGGCAATAGAAAGAAACGGATAGGTTTTCATGTGTGGAAAAACAGATAAATTTACATTTGACATGTCTGAGACTACCAGTGTAAAACGCCTCGTCAAAGACAGCTCATTTGATCTTTGTTTTGTTATCTAAAAAAACAGGATAAGCTGTCGCTTTTATTGAAAACGTTTCACCGTAGTTGCATGAGATTATGTTCTTTACACTTTTATACATGTGTCTTTTACCGGAGCATTATATATTTTATTAAGGGGTACACCGGCGGGACTCCAGGAACCTGCACCTGTAACTCAGCGGAACCTTTAAGTCGGCGGAACAGTTTCTTTAAACGCGACCTGCTTCACCTAAACAGTAACAACGCAAAGACGGCAGAAGTGCGTCATTTTTTGTACCTGCACTCTAGACAAGACGCGTGTAATTGCCCGTTTGTCAGCGTCGATCAGTGCAGGGCTGCAAGTTCAGGGAAAACCTGTAGATGGAGCCTTGCGCCGTCTTCATGTGCAAAGTGCCGATGTTTTACATATGGCCGTATGTATAATCTGGAGTTTCCTCAGTGACTGTGCACGCACCTTCATGGCTAAAACGAGTGGAGAAAGGTTTTTTTTTCATACAATGTTTTGCAGTCTTGCTGGCATTTAATAGGTCTTTAATTCGTTATCCGCTATTATTTAATTAATTAAAGTACGTAATGCTATTTAACCAGTGTACACTAGGGGCCCGCTGCTAATATCTAATCTTATGAAATTATCATTAAAGGACGCTAATTATTAATTAATAATAAACAATATTTTATTTTGAGGTTTAGTAGTTAAAAGCGACGTATCACATAAGCGACGTAAGATCAATACATATTCATGTGTATAACAGTGTGTGTGTGTGTGTGTGTGTGTGTATGTGTATTAAGCGAGAGAGAGAGAGAGAGACACCTATAAGCATACACACCCACATCGATAAAACTGTTTCAAAGGACATATCCGGTAGTGTGTCTGTATCTGCTCTTCCTGCCGATTATGCTTAATGTTTACCTATACCTAAATTGCACAAAGTACATTTTGTATACAATACAATTGGTGAACACATTAATTCTTGTCATTTTTTATGTCCCCTGGTGTTTATATAACATGTTTCCAGTTGCAACGGGATTGTTATTAATAACAGTTTCAAGTTTTATTATTTATAGACAAATGCAGTGATGGTTGACTTGCTTGGACAAGCTGTCATGATAATAATATAAAAGATATTTAACAGGTTTTTGTACAACTTTTGTTTTAGTCAGTAGGCCTACTTTTCATTGGGAAATAATGCATTAAGATTGAGATTAAATGTAAATGTGACGTCCAGCGCGCTCTCACAGTTCTTGCACTTAAACCGTAGGCTGCGGTGAATCCATGGATGCGCAGATTAGCTTCCCGTTCCATTTTGCCGATGTCCCACGAAAATAAGGCGAAAATACAATATTAAAACACAACCTATTACCTTTCCTTTACCATAATATAACAATTCGTTGCGGGAGAACCATCATTTGGATCGTTTAAATCCATGAGTTATCCATAATTTAATACTGATCTTAAGTGTTGTTGTTATACCAGGTTGATGTTTTGAACACAGTTATTTTGCAGTTTGCCTGTAATTCTGTGTTTTTATTCATGTGCGTTTTTGAGTCTATTTAAATTCCAAATTACTTGGCCAAATCCCAAGTTCAACAAGAAATTATATTCTCTGAGTTTCATGAAACTTTATATATCATCAGAAGAAATACATTGTTTTTCCCTTTTCAAAATTTAAATAACATGCACTATCTGTCATTTTAATGGGTCATAATTTTATCTATGTTTAATTTAAGCAAAGCGATAAATCACGAGGTGTAGTTCTGTGGACCGAATACAAGACGCTTCGTTGCTGTTTAACCCTAACTTCACCCTATCTTAACCCTTAACTAACTTTCTTATCTACCACAAGGAAATGGTCGTGCGACTTATTGTTGACCGTATAGCCCATTTCACAATCTAGTCGTCTCCAATTGAGACTCAAAATCATCATTTTTGCGTTAAGGATGCTTATAAAGCAGCGGAAATTTGTTTAACGGCGATGGTGGCACCTATAGAAAATCCATATTATATCATATCTATAAAACATGACAACAAAAAGACTGTTAATGTTCGTGGTCTTAACATGACATATGGACATCTAAATAAAATGTGCCTTTTAATTTTGTTGGGATTTATATAGGCCTAAGCAAAAACTAATTTGGTATATTCCATCACCTCAAATAAAAGACGAACGTACAGGGGGCATTATATTTAATACCTCATAGCCGACTTTCCAATATTTGCCCATTAAAAAAACATTCAATATACATCGATATTATACCATTCCTCTAGTCGTTTAACGATTACAAAAGGTCTGCAAAAAAAAAAAACTCGATTAAAAATGGTTTCATAAAACATGTCACATTTATGCTTGTAGTATCTACTAAGGCTCCATTTACCGCACAGCCTTCAGTGACAGTTACGAAGGCATGCTTTAAGACCGCAACTTTTATTTTACTTTCGGGGAAAGTCACAATCGCGATGAGGTCGTGATATTGGACGCTCATGCTATTTAAACGATAAATACCGTATCTATGTTGCTGTACGATTAAGGTGAATTTGTCACAACTGTAAGCCACTCCATCCAAAGGCATTACGTCAGTCATAACCAACTGACTATGCAGACCTGGCCGATTTAGATTAGGATTATGAAGTTCACTAGCGCCACAAATTCACCAGCGCCACGCTTATGTAGTTCAACTACTTTAACCTCAAGTTTAGACCTACTCCTATTACATATTACTGGTAATGAGCAGCCTCTTGTGAATGTTTGTCCTTTAGGTTGCTACTTAAAATTAAATGATCGACGATATCTTAATATGCAATTGACGTCGACTTACTGTACTCGCCGCAAACGCCGGTATATTCGTATAACACAGGTTGCGTAATTAAATATATAGTAGAGGAAGGTTAACTATACGCGCTCCTAATCTTGTGTCTGAACCCTCCTGAATAATTATATAATGCTTTTTCTATTTTTTCATAATTTAAGAACAAAGAACGATGCAGTACTAAAGAAAACAAATATATGTAGCTTCTTTGGCTTTAAGTTGTTTTACCTTGTACCCAAGGTCTCTCGGAATATCCTCAAGTCCGTAAGAAAGAAAAAAAAAGTAATTTATTCCAAGCATTTTCGTAGGTGCCACTCTGTAGTGAAGTAACTAGCTATGCTGACAACCCATCGCAGGCAGCCTATATAACATTCTGTTCTAAATTTCTCAACACTTTCGGTAAAAACTACAGGTATTAATCAACTTCACGATCGCCAGTGCTGTTCCGTCCCTCGCGTCTTCTTGGTCCAGTTTTCTCGGGCTTCCCTGGCATGGGGACTGCAGCTTTAAACATCTTTTTGTAGAACTTGGCAGAAAATACAGTAAAGGCGTCTCTTCTGCCTTTTTGTTTAGACATACATTGGCTGCGCTCGAGTGTAGTTTTCTGTGAATGGGCGAACTTTAAGGGTGAAAACGGGCTCGATGGAAGTGTTATAAAAAAAATCCAAGTTCTATAAAATAAATGTCTGTAAAGTCGTTTGCATAATTAATTACACAAAAGTAGCATGTTAGATAAAATGTGAATATGAACAAAAACAGAATGTCTCGGTGATTAACGGGTTATTGTGAGTAAGTTCTTGTGAATTAATATTTTTTATATACAATACAGCATTTGCACATTTTTTTGTCGTGTACAGTAGTGCGGAATGTGGAAATTAACTCACATTTAATTGTTAAGTGATCCATTAGGCCTATAATGAAGTTAGTCCGCACGGAAAGTAGCATAACGTATCTTTTCATACGACGCGTATGCTTCAGTATAACTTTGCTAGCATGTGGACAGTCGTAAAGCAAAGTTTCCCGACTGCAAGGCAATTCAGACTTAGTAATTTACCGGCTCCGTATTAAAGAATTTGGAAATAAAATAATGCATGTGAAATGTGAACCACGTGGTTAATATTATGGCTTTCTGTGGAAAATTTGAAAACCGATGAGGAATTCAGACGAATATTGCCAAAGAAGAAACGATACGTTTCGTCAAATAATTTTTAAGTCAGTACGAATTTTTAAGTTTTCCGCCAACTTTCTTTCGAATATGGACCATGATAAGTAGTAATATGAAACCATTTCCCTTTCATTTGTAGAACTAAAAGACTAAGGCGATTGACACGATTTACAAGCCACAACCTATCAAATGGCAGTTTTATAGCCATTTTTGCGAAAAAGGAAAAGTAGATGTCGTGTCCTTATGTTCAACTAAACTAATTGCCAGTAGCTTCGTGTATATAAAGTCAAAATACCACAGCAGATGATAATTACCTGAAAAAATGTATGAAGGCACACAAATGTGCATTGTTTACTGATAGATACAGTGCCGTGATGCTCTCATTTAGTCAAACATCCATCACACGACATACAAGCACGTTTATTTCTGCAAACAAAACATATAAGATAAAATTGTTACGGTCATCGTTTTTTTTTCAATGTAATAACATGAAGTTTGGAATAGAACGTTTTCCTCAAAATGTCCACTGTATGTTTTGTATCAGTATACGCAGACAGATCTGCAGAAGTTCACCCTGTTCAATTGCCTGTCAAATAACTTCCCTTAGCCTACATGAAAAATAGTCTTCATTAAACCAAAGCTTCTTCCATGCCAAGTGCCTCTTTCTTCGCCATCTAATGGGCCAATTTAATCTAAGCACAAAAAGGATTTACCTAATAAATTTATTTGTTTTCTGTGCCATCTGGATACAGCGCTTCTTTGCAAGGTAAACATCACGTTCATTAAACTCGCCACGACTGACGTCCACATGAACGGAGGAACCAAGTGCGGCGGCCAATCCGGAGATCGGCTGCTGATAGCGAGTCCCTCCGCCTACAAAAAGCGCTTCAAGTTAGTTTACAAATCCCTAGTTTTTTCATCCTATGAAAATACCACACATTAGGACCAATATATTGGATGGTGCCTTAAGGGGATGAAAAAACTTTGGTTTAAATGGACACATGTATGCCAAGTAGTTTATATTTTGTGCCATTCAAAGGCCTTCAAAAAGTAAAAGAAAAACGCTTGAATGATAAAATATATAACTGATCAGCGTAAAATGTTTTTTTCAGTAAGAATAGTAATCCATCCATGTTCCACACCGGCTTGCGGTACAGGTTTGAGCTGATAATAATAATTTATTTATCACATTTATATAATTTTATTTTTGTCATTTGAATATTCTCCCCATTTAGTTATCTATAACATATGAAACAATGCGATTCGACGTAGTATTTCTCCATGCACTGTTACATAATAAACAAAATAATTTGTTGAATATTTGTATTTTTTATATGTTTTTATCTAGAATATTCAGACGATACTGCATTCGGGAAGAATAAACTCATAAATACATAAGGACTGTTTATTCTGGATTTAGTTTTGAATAACTGATACACACGTACTGTACAGGCACATCCTGGGGCAGCCAACATGAGTCGCTGTATGGACCTCTCCATTGCCTGAATAGGACCGCTACAGCTAAAACGTGTTGCATTGGTATGATAACCTATACAGCAGCTTTATCTTCGTCACTACAGTAAGATCGTTAAAGAAAAAAAATGTGCAAAGAAAAGCACAACATATCTATGGTTTTGAATTTATATCAGCGGCCAAAATATAAATCATATTTCAGTTTTGACTTGGGCTTCTGTTTGAAGGATATCTGTATAAAGGAAGTATTTGCATTCAGTATCATTTGCAAACTTAGAATGTCTGCTGGATGTTTTATTTTAAAATGTACCTTCTAATTTAAATGTCTTTGATTTATAGTGCATGATTAACAATTTTCAGTATTCCAGTTTAACTCAAGGTTTAATTATCTTCTCTTTTAAAACAAGTAGAGTTCAATACAAAGCTTTTGTAATGTTTTATGAAAAAGTCCCGAATTTAAAACCACTGTCAAATTATCTTACGAGCCCTTTTAGTACTACTGTCTCTGGCATGCATGTTAATGCGTGTTCTTTTTAAGGCCAGCTGGAGAAGAGGAGGTGCATTTCATCCAAAACTATCTCAGATGTCACTCAGACTTCATTATCCTGACGGAGGATGCAATCATAGGCTGCTAAGTAAACAGCCAGGAGCGCGTACAGCTTTGGATTATAAAAGCGAGTTCTGGATCACACCAGTGTAACGACTAAAGCGATTTAAAAAGAACTTCGGGCTTGTCTTAGAACAACGCACTGTTTTCTTACGTTACTTTAAAATCTTTCGGGTTATTTTACTGTTTGTCTTGTTTTCATTTAGCTTAATCTAAAACTAAGGTAAATGAAACTTTGTTTTTTCTGATTTGTGGAATATAGGTTTTTGACCACCTGGCAGCTATGGATAAAATTAAACCCAAGTTACGTTTTACTTATTGTTATGATTTGAAATGCCATATTGCGTATTTGCAGTGGCATTTCATGAATAATTAATAGTGGCCTAATTATTAACTTATAATCAAAGTGAAACATCGGATTCAAAGTGAAAGGCTTTGAAATTCTTTTAAAATACTGTATTAACGGAACAGAAAAGGATGTTTAAATTTACCTAGTATATTCTGAGCTCATGACTATACATGCCAGTCTGACGTGACGTACGAATTACGTTATTTAATTGCCATGAGTAAAAGTTTAGCATTTTAAGTCGTTTAAGTAAGATTATATTGGGGGAAGTGTTCTTAGCTGTATAAATAAATCTATTCGATATATTTCCCAAAATCAATGAATTAACAATGACGACAGAATATATTTTCTTTGTCACGTGGAAGTTACCGACATACAAACTACCCCACTGGAATTCACGCTTTATAAAGAGTTGGTGTTTAACCAGAGAATGTATAGAAATTTTTTAAAAATATTTTTCCTCTTTGCACATCTTCCACGTTGCTTGTCCAGCACTGAGCAGTATATTTTGTAGCAGAGCTCTCCAATTAACGCATGGAAAACATGCAGCAGTCAGCCACAAGGGCACGATAACATGGCGCAACTCCATCCCATTGCGGTTCCCATTCCGAAATATTTAGCCACTGCACGAGTCTGGCAGCATCCATCGCCTGCAGACATAAATAAACATGTACCATTTATGCAAACGCGCATTCAGTATGACTCGGTAGCCTCCTTGACCCTGTAAATGAAACGAGCATGTTTTCATTCAGAGTAAACTCATACGAGCGGTCTCTGCTATGTCTAAGCCCTGGACATATGTTGGCAAAAATCGCTGCGGACATTTCGCGTTTCTCTCCGAAACCGCTGTATCCTGCACCACCCGTAATGCGAAAACGTAACAAAACATGACAGAAGCAACGACTAGCGTTATAGGGTTAAATGTTGCTTTTTACGATAAAAGTCACTTCCGATGCATGATACTTATCTAATTTGCAATTTCTACGTTTTTTAAAACCGCACACAAGAATGCGCAAGGCTGCATTAGCCCCTTCTCTCCTACACCGCGATGCACATGGACAGAGTACGCAGCGGTTCTGCAGCAATATGTACGGGAGAGAAAAAACTTCAGTTTCCAGCACTGGAGCGACAAGCGGGCTCGATCGCTGCTGGCAGGCGCCTCTACTAGCTGTGATTTGCCAGTACGGTTTGGGTGGGGAAGAGATGGCGAGAGAGAGAGAAGCGGTGTGCCTTTGCCGCTTGGGTGCTGCGTGGTTACTATGCAAATAGCAGCGATTGCGGAAATAAACAAGGGGGGGACTCGCTGAATCGATTACAACTTCTGCACAAAGTGTAACAAACCGAGCAAAGACAGCTAGAGTGTGTCTTGCGAGCCAGCCGGCTTTGCCAAGCTTGGATCGCTGTCAAAAATCGAGGAGGAAAGAAATGTCTTATTGCTTTTTTCCTATTTGGGATTAAAACAGTACGATCAGGAGCAATTATTCAGCTTATAGCCCATTTCCTCTTTTCTTCTTACGCTTTTGGACTCGTTTAACCTGTTAAAACAACGGCAGCAAGTTTTTCCACCTAAAAAATTAAGCAACAAACGTGGCTGAAAATGAAGCACTTCGTCTCAACATTTTAAAGTTTCTCGTGTACACTTTGCATGGCGATGGTACGTGCGAATTTGCGAACGAGCCGTTCATCTTTTGATTTAAGTGCAATCTACTTAAAAATGCAAATGGTTCCGTTTTAAAAGCTAAGGAGGGAAATGAAATGTGTTTCTGTCGGACGGGTCTGGAATGCTGCGCTACGGTCCGTAACAGTGTAATGTCTATTATTTAGCAAGGAAGCAAGCGTTAGTGATGCAGTTTCTGTAGAATTTTTTCCTTATAATTTCAGCAAGCTTACTTAAGGAGCACGAATTGCAATGCCGTTAGCAGCCCAACGGAAATCCTAGCATTGTGGACAAGATGGAAAATTATCGGGCTCCAGCCCGAAAATAACATAAGGATAAAAGCTAGTTGTGCAGGGCGTCCGGCGATACCAGTCAACCTAGTAATACGGATAGTTGACGCTACCTCTAGGGACGGCTTTATTGACATGCTTTTCGTCCAATCAGATAGCCATTTGGCTTTAAATGCCGGAGCATTGACCAATGAGATACACGCGTATTTTTCCCCTAACGCACTGTCATAGACCCACGGACCGAAGAAGGGGGTGGGCCGATATCTGTAGCAGGTTAACCGAACTACACAGAATTTGTCCTGTGGTGCAGCCTGTCAAAATACAGGAACTTATTTCGAAGTTAGAATAGCAGGATATTTTTTATCCTTCATTGTCTATTTTGTTAATCAACGTAATATATCGGCCAGGTTATTTTGTCAAGCAATTATTGTGCCCATTTAACTATTTCATTTAGAAACGAATCGATCCCTTTAATACTTAGTGACATTTTGGTACTTCTCAAATGTAATTCATTCTGTCTGAACGATATTGCACATTATCAGTTGCAATTTATTTTAATATAGGCTTTAATTTAATTTGTATGAATAATTTATACATATAAGAACATCACCGTATACGCTGCCATCGTTAAATAAACACGTTGTTCATTGTTTATATCAACAACATTAAAACGTGATTTCCACCAACGTTAAATTATGTAAATCCAATACATTTAAATGTATATTCCAATATATTGAATTCCACCATGTTTCGTGTAGCTTAATAAAAACAATTTTCTAGCAAAATTTCACAGGACTGTAGTAAAACTGTACTTATTCAAATACTTTTATCTTAAATTACACTACTTGAACATGGATTAAAATGATTGGAAAACGGTCGGTCATCAATTTCAATGAGGTCTTCTACATGTGAAAATCAGAATTATCATTCTCAATAGTAATTTTAATATAAGCGGCATATTTTCAAAATACAGGTTCTGTCAGAGGTATTGCACATTCCTCTGGCATCAACGGGAGACTGGGCTGGTAGTACAGCGGAGGCGCAGGGTGTACAAAGGAATACTTAACGGTGGTACCGCGGAGTTTACTTCTCCGACCATTTTCTAGAGGGCGCACAATTGACTTCAATTCACCTCTCACGTTCTTGCTAAGAGCTAACAGTTGTTCACGATTAAACTAAACCTCAGTGCAAATTGTTCATAGTGAACACATTTCTTTGTTTCGAATATCACCGGAAAATTAAACTAATTTTTTTTAACACATATTCCTCATTTTAGCAAAGTTATAATCATCTTGATATAGTTCAGATATTCGTGGACTTAATGAAATATTACTGCTCGGTAGTGTGTATGTGTTTTTAACCAAATGCGCATGTGTGATACTTTCTGAAATATCACCTCATATTAGCATAACAGTAAAACACAAAAAAAGACACTATAAAAGTTGATAAAGGGTAGGCCCACTATTAACATTTTATTTTGCATATTCTTGATCACGACATATTGCGATGACAAACAACATAGAAACTAGAGGAAAAAGAATAGCCACTAAACTAGAGGAAAATGCATGTCATCGTTTAGTGAAGAAATTATAACGGTGGAATATCTCAGGCTTTACATAATTTTATTACTATTACTTATATTTTATTAATTATTTCATATTTGTCGTTTTGTTATGGGATCATATCTGTTCTTTTGAAGTTGAATCATAACGCCTCTCTTTTCAGTGTTTATTGTCATCGTGTAAGTTATTCCCTCATGGTATTTGAAATCATTGAGTTGGGTATGGGTGGCACCGAAATTGCACTTATTTTTCTACAGTAAATATGAAAACATCATTCTGGATAACAGCGGCTGATATGTTAAGTGCTGTTGCGTCTTCGAAATGCTTTTAAATACAACCAGTAACAAATTCCACGTGTATAAGACATGACAGGGTTTAAACCGATGCATCATACTTAGCTGATACTGTAAAGAAAATAGCACTGAAAAGGCAATTGCTTGTTTGGACGCAGCCTAATAATAGAAAGTTAAGCATTTGTACCAAAGGGGCGGTATATTCCCTATCAAGTGTGTAAGCTGCTTGCTCACGCTGTGTCTGTATCCCTCTCTTCCTCCTCATACACTCTCGTTTTTGTGTTTTCAATTTCGTATAAATTTTTATTTTGCCCTGTTGCTGGACAGACGTGTTGTACGAGACTGCTGATACTTCGCGAACTGCTTTAAAAGGGGTCTCGCATAGCGCTCCGGCTGGAAAAAGCCATTACATGACGGGGCAGAGACACCCGGGCTTGTGACTGGGGCGCTGTACACCCTACTTTTAAACCTTCAACTTTTGGATTCACATGCAGAATTATTTTACGGCGAAATGAAATCTGATTATTAACTTAGATTGTAACACTCCTCAAGGTTATATCTTTTATGCTGGATATTTCTCTCGGGACAGCACTTCACGATGTTTTCAAAATTTCCCACCACATATAAAGAATGCTGTTATCGGCTTTTTGATTTCTACTTTGGATCTCACAGACCTTAAGCATGTAGACTAGAAGAAGCTGAGTTTTTTTTCCTCTTGGCGTCGTGGATAAAAGTGAACTGTTTAGCTAGGGTCGGACACAGTGAAGAAGACTGGGCTTGTCGTCGCCGTGCTTTGGACAGACACGAATCCGGGATTTGTATTTAGCTTCTGCACCATTTGGAAAATATAACTAAAAATAAAACAGTAATTGTTTTTTGCAATCAAGCACGCTTGCCTCTTTCGGATACTACTACTGGCTTAAATCTCCTCTCGCCGCTTCAATTCGCCCTAAAGCCGACGGACTCAGTGCGGAGTTGGTCTCGCCGTAAAGCTGTCCACATGCCTGCAATGCTCGCCGCTTTAAAAAACGTCCGGTTTGCCTCCACGAAGAAGCGCAGTGCAGTTTAAACACAAGCCGGGAGACTTGAATCGTGGAGTGATTAATTGATCGATATATCTTTTTTTTTGCCGTTCCTGCGTGTTTATTATAGACTATCCGATTTCGCCGGCTGCCGATTCTTCGCACTTCGCTTTTTTTATTCCGCAGATCTGCGGGCTTCGCTTCGGGACATTACTTGGTTGTCGATCATGCCCCTGGTGAAAGTTAGGCGCACCCCGGCGAAGGGGACCCATCCGCTGCTTTAACAGCTGAGTACAGTAGATGTGAACCGTGTAACTCGAGGCGGGGTTAAAGTTCAGATCTATGGAGCGGCGGAGCGCTGCTTGCACTTCGCAGAGTTGGAAATGTGAAAGCAAGAAGCAGGCTTGATTTTTTTCCCTCTCTCCCTTCTCTCTCTCTCCTTTTTTTCTTTTCACACACGCACACATACACACTTAACATATACACTTACACGCATTCACCCACACACATCACTTAACACAGGCTACATAACACGAAAAAAAAACAGCTATAGACACAATAACAATACAAGCAGAACACAGGAGACATGTACTCCCCGTTATGTCTAACGCAGGTAAGTGAGACTTTACTCTGTAATTAACAAAATGTGCTGCATTTGGAATGTTTCCCTACCCGGGGCGGGACAGCCCTTATGTGGACTAAAGCGTTGCTTAACACAAGAAGTAACTTTGCAATATGCATTGCTGGGCTGACAGAGCCATCCGTGCCGTCCATATACCACATGGCGGGCGGCGTAGTCTGAGCCCCATGCATACGCACACACGGATTTGTGCCTTGAATTTTAGTTTCTGCTGTATAATGTCCGATGTGAGATGGTATTGACTTAGATGACTATGCTGGGAAATATTTGGCATTTACTATAAGACGGTAAAGAGTCAATTAAGCAGTAACAGTTGGCGAGGTGATAAAGTTGTTTAAAAATTTAAGTTCAGTGTAATAGTCTATAATTCAGCCTTTCATCACGTAACGTTTAATATTTAAGTTCTTGGAAGGATTGTAATTCTGTGGCGTGAGTCTTGTGGTTTTCCACTTCAACCCGGTATTAAATCGACTTATCTGCGGTTCCTGTAAAATTAAAACACTGCAGTTTTCAACACGTTTTGCCGACTTGCCCGGGCACGGTGCAAGTTGCAATAATGTAAAGCTTACTTAAAATGTTACTGCTTTTCCTGGATAACGTAGTCCTCAAGGGGTTAGCAAGTGGTAAGCCTCACGTATATGGGAAATAAGCCGTAACCAAAGTGTATTTTAAAAACAGTTACACTATGCAAATGCTTTCCGTATAAGTGGGATTACATTAGTTCTAGATGTGGTCAAGGATCTAGCGGTAATCTGTTCAAAATGTAAATGCGCACCATCGAAGTCGATTTTTCCTAAATCAAATCTCGTTGAGTTTTGGGTTTAAAAGTGCGTTTGGGAAAGTATAATTGTACGGTGCGAGATTCCGTGCCAAATTGCTCCGTATTTTATCATTATAATGGAGAAAAAGAATAGCCACTATATTGATAAAAGTTTATTTTAACGCCACCGTTGCTGTCAATGTCAAAGGCCTTTTAGCAAAATAACGACCGCTGAGTAGAGCTTAATTTTCAGTACGTTTGTTTGCTTAAGACCCTGTCGAGTTTTGTTTATTTAAAAACCTTCACGAAGTTTGAGGACGCGAAAATAAATCATAGCCGACGTGAGAAGCGCTAAAGGGACGCGCCGTACAAGTACAGCTAGCCTGTGTCCCGCTGCCCCTGTGCACCTTCAAGTCCGGAGGTTAGCTGAGGTTACCACACACGCAGCCCTGCTTTAATAAATAAATTATATTACCAAAAACCACTTGAGTTTATTATTAGTAATGTTGCATCCCAGGGACTGTATCGGATCACACAGCGCGGGTCAAATATGCGTTTGATGTATAAATCTTGTATAATTAAGCTGGTCATTGTCGCAATACAAATACACTTTGGCCTGTTTGTAAAATCTATCCCTTCATCTCTGGGTCAGGGGTGTTTGTGAAATAAGAATAAAATAGAAAAATAACTCTTCCAAAACTCATTTTTGAGAATAGTTTATGCCGCTTACATTAACTTGATGCTCACTGGTATTATGTAAACCAAGAAATTACTACTTCACAACTGAGGTGTTATTACAGATAATTAAATGAATTAATAAAGGCATTCGTTTTATGTAGATAAAATTATGCCTTTTTTCATAGTTTGTAATCTGACCATAGGTCTGGTTCTTTGTATTCTTCAGTGGTTAACTTACTTTAAGTCAAAAGTGAGCATTCACTTTGTTCAAAATATACATCAGTCCAATATTACATTTTAGAAATTAGCGGTTGCCTATAAGTTAAAAGAAAATGTGTAAATGTCCCCAAAAGAAAACATCAGTACAACAGACAATAGGCTGCTTAAAAAAGCTGCCAAAGAGAGATGACTGTGATTAAAATATTTGGAAAATGTTAGTATAACTTATTCATTGATCAAATACTGACGGTTGTGGATTTTTTATTACCCCGCTTATCATAAGATTTAGATTATGACTTTCTGTAGAGGTAGCACTACTTAAAAAATAAGATATTTTTAACTAAATTAGCAGCGAAGGATAGTCTGCTCCCAAAACATTAATCGTGCAGATTAATCGTATCAGAAAGTTTTTGCTCAAATCGTCAATAAAAGTATTCATATGGCATTGCAAGTCCCAGCACATTTACACTTTTTTAGGTTATAAACTCAAGGACTGAGTAGAATGTAGGTTCTCTGTACATTGTTTACAGAATGGTCTAATATTTAACCCTGAGGTAGGCCCTCAATATATATGAATGCTAAGATGGCTTTTTAAATCAATTAAAATAATTTTAATCTGCAGCTGTTGCAGGGTGATTGTTGAAAAAATGTTTTGTGTATTTGGTCGAATTTGAAAGTCAGCTTGACAGCAGAGTGTATAAGACGAGAGCTGAGGCAGCCGCTTTGTAAAACACAACGCTGGAGACACATTGTACTACTTGTCAGATGCCTGTTAAAACATTTTCCCTTTTTTTCCTTAAAAAAAGAGGATTTATCTTTCTATGGTTCGTGTTGCGGGAGCCGCATGGAATATTCCGGTGATGACTTGATTATTCCTCACAAAGGCCCATGTGACGTGAAAGCAGCAGTCAAAGGCTCGGCGTCTGAAAGCGGGCTGGCCGCGGTGACGGTGGGCGCTCTCGGCAGCCCGGGTAGGGGGAATGTTTTAACTGCCTCTCTGGGTCTACAAGACACTTTTTCTTTGGCCAAAAAAAAGTCCGCCTGGCATTTGCACAGCCAGCAGTCAGTGACACACAAAACACCCAGGAGTCTGCCGGTATGTTTATAATACGTCTCATTTAAAAGTTCTTGATCTGAGTTGGCTGTCAGCTCTCTCCCCTACATCGGTCTGTTTCTGTGTAAATACTACAGCAGGGGGGGCGGGGGGGTCGCCTGTTTAGTTAGCCCTGTGTGTCGTAGAGCGTGTCAGCGAAAGGGGGCCAACTGTCACTGGTGTTTAACAGTTACAGCTGTTTATGGAGGGTCTCGGGAAAGGCGGCGTTTGCCACCACCGCAGATGCCGTCAAGATGCGCTGCAGAGTTCGCACATAGACGTTAATCTTGCAGGCCGGACTGCACGTGACCAACTGGTGACCCAAGATGGGGGGGTGGGGGGCACCAGATCCAGGCTCTGGGGGCTTAGGCCTCGGCCTTCTGCGCTGACGCACCCTTGGCCATTAAAATCATTTGGAAAAATATCGCTGAAAATGATGCAGCGTTTTCGAGACGTGAAACACTGGTAAAGCGGCAAGAAGCAAAGTCCGCGGTAGAGCTACAGAGAAATTTTACTGCGCTGGTTGTTAGGATCCTGATTGAAGTGAAGGTCTCCGTTTGATTAAATTGATGCAATCGCATTAATGACTGCGAGCAGCCCGTTGAGGGTGTACGTTTTGCGAGGATGCGTTAGCTGTGCTGGTGCTTGAGCTGCCAGGCCACGATACCCCAGAAACCTCAGTACGTTTGAAAAATACAGCACCGTCTGTAAGACCTATGCCTGGCCTATGTGTGACTGGAAGGCATTTATTTTGCATTCAGCTAATAAAAACCTCAAGTTGAAATCAATATATTTTAGTAGGTGTGTACCCATCAGATCCATTTAGCTCTCGGTGATTTACAGTTTAGTTCATTAGAATTTCTGCTTCACTATTACTACAGAAGTGTATGTGGTCACACCGAGTTAGATTAATGGTCTGCCCGTCCTCTGGGCTACTAGGCGCTTGTGGCAGGTTGCTCGTACTGCGGACGGCCTGGGATATGGTGCCACAGGATTTGGACAAAATTCAGCATGTGGGCTGCCAGGCCGGTGACATCGGGCCATCGGTCATGACAAAAAAACGTGTCTTTTTGTGTGATTACAGTCACATCCCCAGAAGTGTCACTTCTGTGTAACATTAGAACCCAAAATTGTTTTTTTAGAATTTACACCTGAATTTAAATTCTTATCGCTGCTACCCTGTACAGCAAGTATGAAAAATGGATGGATGGATCTTATTCTGTGTCAGTCTGTGTTACAGGGTCTGTCAGTGGTGTATAAAATCTAAGAGGGGGTGATTTTGTCGGTTGCTTTTTTGAGGACAGGTGCTATAGAGAGACGCTGGCCTGCAAAGTGCTCCTTCTGCTTCCAAGTTAACGTTTCCCACCACAGTGCTTGGAATAACGAACCGGATTTAAAATCCCATTCTGTGGCTGGCACTGTGTTTTGTGCTGATAACTTCTAAGCGTTAGTACATCATCTACCGGTAATTATGTATTATAATACTTGAATGTATTAGGTTTATGAAAAAATTATGAAAGACAATGATAAATGAAAACACAGAATTGTTAATTTCTCGTTTAATATTTTTTACACAAGGCCCATCCAGAAGTTGAAAGCTACTTTTGACTCTAGAAGTTACCCAGTCGTATAAATGAGCGCAGGTCCTTTTTCGTATTTACGGGAGTTATTTTTTAATGTCACGCAGCTGTGGTGTGTAGCACGAGGCGTCCTGGGAAGGATCATTTGCAAAGTGCGCAGATAGAGAACGGTGGGAAAAGAAAACCAGGAAAAAAAAGAAGCAGAAAGAAAAAGTGGAACCCAAATGTTGAATAACATGGGAAGAAATCCACAGAAATCCCCAGTTTTATGTATTATTGAATGCCTCCAATTTCGTTATACTTACTATTACTATTATTATTTTTTCACGGTTGCGTTCTTTTCGAGCACCGGGCCTGTTCATGCAATCTCTGTGTCCAAGACGCCCCTCCATTTGTGTGGCTTGTGTATGCATCCCAAAACGTAGGAGTACCAGTTCAGGTGCCATGCTCCAGTGTTGCCAGAGGGTCAGTTTGCACAAATTTTGGAGTGGCACTGTGGGCAGACATTTCGGGTGCTTTGTGCTGTTTAGCCTGTGCTCTCATCCAATGAAAGGCAGCAGATTTGTTAATCGCCTTCATTCATGCACTTGCCGCAGTATGGTCTGTTGTTGGGGGAACTACGGCTAATTAGCACCTCCTTCAGGGGACCTAAACTTACTACATATATTTTTAGGGGTCTGTGGCTTCTAATAATGACATAAAGATCCTATCATTTGTGTCTGCTAGAGGTCTTATATAGACCTGCATAGGTTTATTTGTTTGTACATGAATCTGTATCAAGACTTTGTTTATATTTTCATGCTTTTTTGAGATGGGGGGGGAATCGACAGCGTGTTTACAGTTAGGATGCCTGGGGCTGCTTGGGGTTCAGATCCCGCCCACGTGTGGCTGCCAAGCCGTAAGGCGGGGGGGTTCTGGTATGGCAGGTGATCACGGGGTGACGTGGCAACGGCAGAATCAGGCACGGGGCCCTCAGACCATCATCCGTCTGCTCCTCAGGCCCGACGTCAACAGACGGGCCAGTCAGCGAGGCACAGGCCACAAATAGAATGGCTGTGTGCTGCGTGTCTGCCTATGAAAACATAAAAATAGACAGCACCCAGCCTGTTATTACATCCTCTATCTTGGCAGACCCCCGCCCCCCGAACCCCCACCTCCGTTCTGCGGACTAGCATTCCTGCCAGATAGCCAAGCGCTGGCCCAGAAGTGCAGCATTTCGCAGTCCGCTTTATGTTTCCTTGGGTAACGTCACAGGGTAAAATATCCCAGACCTGGCACCGATAAATGTTTATCAATGACTGCATTCAAATCTGCTTCATTGAATTGACTGGTATTAATAATGTGTGATTAAGAAGTTATGAGTATAGATTCATTAAAATACCTTTGTTATTTCTGCTTTAAATTTTAAAGAAGATGTTACAAAAATGTTTCACGTGTGATTCTGTAAATTTCAAAATGTTTAACATTCATTTTTTATATGTACGTATATGTACTTTATATGTAAAGTATATGTACTTTAAGTGGGTGATTATTGAAAAATTAATTCCTTTCTGTGGCTCTGTTCTGTCCCTCCCTTTACCCCCCACCCCCTGGCACCCCCATGGTCGCAGGATGAGTTCCATCCATTCATCGAGGCCCTCCTGCCGCATGTGCGCGCCTTCGCCTACACCTGGTTCAACCTGCAGGCCCGCAAGAGGAAATACTTCAAGAAGCACGAGAAGCGTATGTCCAAGGACGAGGAACGCGCGGTCAAGGACGAGCTCCTCAGTGAGAAGCCCGAGGTCAAGCAGAAGTGGGCGTCCCGGCTGCTGGCCAAGCTGCGCAAGGACATCCGGCCCGAGTTCCGCGAGGATTTCGTGCTGACCGTCACGGGCAAAAAGCCGCCGTGCTGCGTGCTCTCCAACCCCGACCAGAAGGGCAAGATGCGGCGGATCGACTGCCTGCGGCAGGCCGACAAGGTGTGGAGGCTGGACCTGGTCATGGTGATTTTGTTCAAAGGTATTCCCCTCGAAAGTACTGACGGAGAGCGCCTGGTTAAGTCGCCGCAGTGCTCGAACCCGGGGCTGTGTGTGCAGCCTCACCACATAGGAGTTTCCGTAAAGGAGCTCGACTTGTACTTGGCCTACTTCGTACATACTGGTAAGTCCTCACCGCTTTTGCTCCTTTTTCCCGACCCACTTACCTGTCGTGTTTCCCCGTTGCCCCTGACCCCCCCCTACCTGGCGCTGGGGAGCGATGATTTCACTCGTTTTGGCCAGCAGGGTTCGAATTATGGCAGTCAACACGAACTCCAACTCAGAAAGAGAGCTTCTTTTGGGGAGGAAGGTGTCCCTTTCCTCCTGTTCAGCCCAGAGAGAGAAATTTTCATAATGACATTTTTTGGACGTGGCAAGGGATAAAAAAATACACTCACACATGGTGCTGCAAGCTTGGTCAAGTGCAGAAAGTCGCATCCTAAAAAAAGATCCGGTGTTTTTTTTTTTTTTTTATAAAAATGAAAACTTCCCAGCACGTTTTTGGCGTGAACGTGCAGCCTGGGTTGGCACGGCACTCTGAAAGGAAAACAAAAAGAGTCTGCTCTGCTTTTTCGCATCCAGACACAAACTTTTTTTTTCCTCCCCCCCGGCAGCAGGTCCTTTGTTTCGCTCCGCAGTCGCCGGGGCAGTAGCTGAGGGAAGGGGGACGTAGCGATGCCAGGTGCCCCACGGTGGCGCGCCTGCCCTGGCTTCCTCCAGGCCCGTTCGCCGGGAGTCCGCACCCACGCAGGTCGCTGTCCTCGCACAGAACGCTAATTATCCCTATTATAATTACTTGTAGATACATGCAAATAAATTATAGTCTTTTTCTTCGAATTTGTTCGTCGGTGGTGAAATACAAAAGAGGGATTCTCAGAAAGAAAATTGTGTCTGCCAGCTTAATCGTGAGGTCCTGATCAGTTTCGTTTGCAGTTACGTTAATTTAAGTGCTTTATTTCAAACATCCTTAAACTTGTTGCAGAGTAGCATCAAAGACATCCGCCAGCATGCGTTCCTGTGTCGGACGCTGGTCTCTCCTAGCATCTTCTAATATCCGGGCGGCCTTCTGTATCAGAATTTGTTATTCTTATCATTTTGTTGCTATTCAGATGGCTCCCGCACCAGCCTGCTGCGTCTAAATGTGTTTCGCAAAAGTTTTCAGACACTTTTTAAATACAGCCAGGCAGCCATTTATAGAATCGTCAAGCTAAATAAGAAAAAAGAAGCACACAGTGGGGCAGCAAGATCTCAGATCTGCAGTGTGCCATATGTCCTGTGAATGCTTTGTAGGGACACTGCTGTTTTTTGCACTCGTATCCATGGGTAACGTATAGTAAACTGCGGCTTGCATTGCTAACGACTCCTAAGATGTCCCCTCGGTA
This sequence comes from Mormyrops attenuatus, assembly GCA_026777985.1. Taxonomy (NCBI): domain Eukaryota; kingdom Metazoa; phylum Chordata; class Actinopteri; order Osteoglossiformes; family Mormyridae; genus Mormyrops; species Mormyrops attenuatus. The sequence goes on from JAODKC010000036.1 coordinate 22,479,060, forward strand.
AACAGACAATATGCGAAATACTTTCTTAGTATACGATGCTGAAGACAAGTGCTAAAACTCTGGTCGCCACATGACAGGGGCTGAAATCAAGAGGTCAAACGTACTGCTTCAACTGCAGCATCAGTGGTCTTTTGAAAATGGGAAAACATTTATATTCCACGATAATGGATTCTGTTATTCGCAGCTAGCCCTTCCAGACAATTGCTGCACCCAGCCTTGGAGAGCCAACAGATTTCAACGATACACAGAAAGTTTACACAATAACACACACGCAAAAAATGTCAGTTATTCAGACAGATAATTAACAGGGCCGTCAGACCTGCGTTGCATCTGGTTCGGTTATTTTCAAATATGAACTTGGCTGATTTCACACGTTTGCTTCAACAATAAAAAAGCACAGCAGTGAAGTTACAACAGGCGCTACTGTAAGGATTATTTTGAGCATTTCACATAATAATGAAGGGGATGAATAGTGGATGTCCGTTCGGAAACACAAAAACAAACCAGCTGGCAGTGGTTCCAAAACTTGTTGTCAAATGTGTGGTTAGTTTACTGCGGGAGACGGGGTCAGTGAGAATTGATGTCAATAGCTAGCTAGCAGAAACCCCTAACCATTTAAATCACTCTAGCGTAGCCACGAGTGTTTTTCTCAGTCTCTTTTTGTTTTATTTTTTTCAATTTATTTTGAGTGTACAATTGATTCTTTTTTTCCCTGGCAAAGGGCAATCACTTACCTGTTTGTATTTTTTTAGTTTCGTAATTTTTTCTCTTCAGAATTTCCATATGTATGCCTGGTATAAAACAGGGTTTATATAGGGAACCTTCATTATAGCTGTAAATATTTTCTGTATCAATGTTTGGTTTGTTTACTGCCAGTAAAGGCTATTATGCACTGTGCAAACTTACATTCCCCAAGGGTTGTGTAACGTTCCGCATTTTAGAACTAGAACAGGATTTTATGTAGACAAAGTGAAAACTTTCTCATAATCTAAAACTGGAACAATAAAGCAGTATTTTTAGTGAATATACAGTGTGTGCCCTCATGCTGAAGCTGATGTGTCCCATTCTAACTTTAAAAGTTACCATGCTAAGTAACTCATGCATTGGTGGGTAATTATATATTCTGTAAGTACAGTGCTCACAGAAAGTCTTGCTTAATTCTGTAAAAATGTCACATATTTATTGGTTTTGTAGCAAAAATCCATTGACAAGCAATGTTTAACATATCTGCGCATATCTCCCACACAGAGATTTTCTTTTTATTCTGTCATAATTTTTTGACTTGACTCATTCACTCCTGTTTTTGCCATTTTGCTATTAACTGCAATCGTAGTCACTGGCTCCCAAAGGGATACTAAACACAAATGTTTGCTGTTTTGTGTTATTTTAAAGGTATTGCTAATTGAAAAGCACACAGTGAGACTGCTTGTCAATTACTTTTTAACTCAATAGCTCTTTTAGAACTATAATTTGGGTGTCAATTTATTGCTACTTTACAATTAATACGTTTCTTAAAACTACTGATTGTTTCTAATGTGATATATATATTTTGTAAACAAATGAATAAAGTAATGAATTTTTTTTATAAAAACCAATAATTTAGCAATATTTTTACAGAATTAAACAAGCATCTCTAGACTTTCTGTGAGCGCATTATGTGAATACTTATATAGATATGATAGATAATTAAAATTAACATACATATTCCACAAAGGGCTGCACCAAATAAATTCTGTTCTAGAATCTGATTATCTTACTTCCAGAGATTTTACACAACCAATGATTTTTACAGCTGAAAATGGAAAAAATGATTTCCTTACAATTCCAATTTTATGCTGTGCTAATCGAAAGAAAGGGCTGAGTGAATTTAACATACCTTTTTAATGCAATTTGTGTTACCTAAGCTGCCGTTTATACTGGCTTTCAAGACCACATCAGCGTGTGACACTAAGGAATGTGTTTTACACTTTGAGATGTTTGATAGCTTTTAATCTTGGGTATAACATAAAGCGAGTCTCGCCTACTTGTCGCCTTTTTATCGGGGTCTTTTTGGGGTTGAAATAATCCCAGGCCTGAACAGAGAGGGCTGTCCCCAGCTGCACGGGGATGTCAGAAAAGTGGTAAAAAGTGGCCAGGAATTACCCCACCACCCCACTTTCAGAGCGACACAAACGTATTGCAAGGTGACCGGTTACATGGCTACATAGCTTGGTTACATCCATTTGCTGTCAGACCTTATCACCACAAGACTTAAAGTGTGGAAGGACAGTGTTACCTCCTTGTATTATTAGTAGTATATATTATTAAAGACAAACTTTCTTTTTGCCTACAGCTGTTTTGTGTATTGGTGTCATATATATTGAATAAATATAATTTAAATATAATACGATGCATATAGGTAGTGTGTAATATTTTTGTAGACATATATAGTGCATATTAAATTCTTAGATAATATGCAGCTAGTATGAAATTTATTAGCTTTCGTGTGCCGTTTTATTTGAGGGACGCCGCCGTTGCCTTCGCTTCCCTGCTCTTAGCCTGGTGTGGGCGCGTGGGTCGTCACGAGAGCGGCAGCGGTCTGCGCTTCCCGCGTGACGCGCGGCGGACGGCGGCTTCCCAGTCGCTTCAGTTCGGCTCAGGAAACTTTCCATTGAAGTGCTTTGAAAAGCATTCACGAGCCGCCCCCCTCGCCACAAAAGAAGCGGCCTGCAATGAAAGTGTAATTATTTAAGCGGGTTTTTGGTTTCCTGCGCTCTAGCTTGACTGCGACTGAAAGTGGTAAGAATGGGAGCACGAAAGAGAGAAGGAATTAAGCGCCAAAGACTAAGGTCCGGTTTTTCTCGGACGTCGCCCTGCTGCTGGGCTAACCGCCCCGCTCCGCACCACGCCGCCCCCCGCTGCCCGGTCCTCTGGATCAGGTTTCCGCTTCTGTCTTATTTAAAGCAGCGGAACGCTTCAGGATCTCTCTTGATTAAAAGGTATCCTCGGAGCCGTTTACCTCACACTCGCATTCCGAAGGTGGAGTTCTTCGGGGGGGTCAGTAATTAAATTTATCTCTCCTGTCAGGGCAAAGGGTAACAGGAGACTGACTCTTCTATCCCCGCACTCCTTTAAAATCAGACAGATGACATCAATTAACAACATTATTAATGCGTTCGGCATTACTTCACGATATTATCCACCCGAACGGATCTCGTGAGTGGGATGGGGGGGGGTTCCCCCTCGGTGTTACCCCTGTGACATTGTGACTGTGTGCAGTGTGACTGATGATGCAGCAGAGTGCGTAAAGTTAAGGACTCATGGAGCCTGAAGTCGTTATGACAATAAACTCTAGTAGTTTCTGCGTATAAGCAAGATAATAGCTGGCAACAGGTGATAAGGTAACATAAAATGGATATGGTATTTCTGTGATTTTTCGGCGGCCAGTCACAATTCGAGGAAAAACTGCACAAAACAGAAATTTTTACACAGTGGAAAGTACCAAGTGATACCTAGCTTTCTATAGTAATGCTTTTACTGCTGATCTGCTTTGTAGTTTTGATAATATGGAAAAATATTCACTAAAGTTCCCCCTTAGGAATGGATGGGTTTCTAGAGGCCTTCTTGACACGAACCTTGGATGGGTTATTGCCAAGCTATGCTGCTCTATATGTTTTACATTTAGTATGGGAAATATAGGTCACATGATTAATATGAAATATACTCATATATGTGTGTGAGGTAAAAGGTGATTGGTTTGCTGAATCTCATTTGTTCGTGGCCAACATAGCACCACTATTTGGTCATCCTCTGCTAAATTTTATTTGAGTATGAAGTATGTATGAGACTCTTTGTAATTCCGCAATGAAGCCTATGGTAGCAAGCATTGATATCGTTAAATCATCGGTGTGATCTGATTGGCTCGTGTAAGACGTGATTTGGTGCCCATGTAGACCAGCTGGTTAATGAGAAAAGCCCATTTTCACAATGGGCACAGAAATCAATATTTTGAGTGATGTGGTGTCGTCCGGCTGTTACGTGTGATGCTTTTATGTCTGCATCCAAATGCCTGTGGGATGCTCCGCGGCCCAGCATCATTGAGACGGTTTTCACTGCTCGTTATGACCAGAAAAATGCAGCCTCTTCATTCATTGGCCCCCTCCAGCCCGCCCCCAGGCTTATGAACAAGTGCATTTTTATAGCTTGATTTTTTTCCACTACTTTAAAAGATTAAATAACGTCACAAAGACTTTGAGTCAACATAGGACTCTCTTCTCGGCGTCTGTGTCAATGTCGCGCCATCTTGCCTGTGTAGCTCCTTTTTGCAGCCACTGGACTGCTTGTTCCGGAAAATTCTTTCAGAATCGCTCAGAGTTAAATACAGTGCAGGTCGCTGGACCAGGCCAGCCTCTACAATAACCCTTTGCTCCGGTTGTACTGTGAAAAATATTTTATTTTTTCTGTTTTTCTTTATTTCTTACTTTGCTAACATTTTTCTGGAGGGGGAGCAGCAGATTGTTGCCAGCTTGACTGCCAGGGATGCCTATGTCCCACTGGCGGCATGGGGGGTGAGGTGGAGGAGAATGGGAGCATCATATAGAGTAATGCCGTGGGCGGGGAACACCTACTCCGTGCCCTGAGGTGCTGCCTGTCACGACCCTCCCGGACGCTATAGGTCCAGCGGGTTCCCGCGTTCACTCCCTATAGCTGTTCCTGCTCAGCACACACCGTGAATGGGCTTGTTTCTCACGCTCACAGTGAGACTAGTCTCTGTGTGCAATCCTTCACATCTATACCCCTTTTTTCATTTAGTCTTGTCTTGTCTGACACCTTTTATTTCCCAATGTTAATAACGCTGTTGGATTTTGAAGATAAAGCACGATTTTTCAATGAACGTAGAACATTTAGGGGTTTTTAAACCCCTGTGAGGATTCAGTTAATATACATAAAATAGCAAAAAAAATGTTTTATTTGTGTAGTTTGACTAGTATGCCATCCAGCTGTCAGAAGAGAAAATAGTCTCGCCAAAGTAATGACCTCCAGGTCCACCCCAGGCCTGTTTCGGGTCTCTGTCAGCACTTGGAAAAGGAGACCCGTTTCCCTTCCCTGGGCAGGGCCCCCTCGACCTCTGTCTAGGCCCTCCGCCAGCCGGCAGGATCGCAGCAGCAAGGGGGGGGGAGTCAGGGCTTAAGCTGCCAGGGTTGTGACCCCGTGCACGAGGCGTTTGACCTCTCTGATAAACATCCCTTCTCGTTAGTCACTAGTGAAGGGGATGTGGGTCGGGGACGGAGCCCCTCAGTCCTCAACGCCGCCACATTCACTCTGCTCCAGTGTTTTGACAAAGGGCGCTGACGTGATGTATTCGGCAGAAAAATATCAGCATGTTTACATATTTTGGCTGTTCACGCCAAGTTTCGTTACTGGAAATGCCATGTTTAAATTTTTTTTCACGGCTTTTACGTCAGGAATAGCGTGTTTCGGTCGTTTGGATCAGCCTTTCCACCCAGCCCACTGTGCGCTGAGGCTTTCACTGGGGCCCCGTTCGGCATTCCTCTTTGACATGTATATAGCGTTTACCTCAGCTGACCTCAGCCGGCTGCACCGACGCGTCTGAAAGACACCCTGCCCGTCCGTCCCAAGGCTCATGCCGAGATTTACCGTCACCGTCTGCTGGTCGACTTTGATGAAAAACACTTTCCGGATGCTAGAATTTTGGACGCAAAGATTTGGGGTCGTTTGTTTCTGCAGTGCAGAAACTCGTTATCCCTGCAGCGGAGATTTATTTCAATCTGTGGACTGGAATGCAGCATTTCCTAAATTATACATTCTGGGGGCTGGGCCTTTTGTCCTGTAGGTTTGTAGGTGAGATTCGTGGCAGAAGGGTGCACACCGTTGCTTTGTGTCCAGGGGTGTGTGGGGTTCCACGTGGCCCATGCCGCGGGTGACGGCATCACCGATACGCACCGCTTGCCTTTTGGCAAGTCTCACATTACAGACGTTTTGTATTTCCCATCCTTTCCACAGGCCCGAGGAATAACAATAATTTGGAGCTATTTAAGGCGATTGTGGGATAAACCACAGTCTTTGTTGTGGTTACAGCAGTACACACTGTGGCTTGGGGCGCCTCCCCCATTTCGGGCACTCGTGTGTGCACCGGGGTCCCGCCCCCCTCGCCGCTCCCTGGAGCCGCACATTGGCGATCGGCTTGCGATTCTGTGCAGCGGGAGCTAGCGTAACATAAGAGTGACACGGCGGCTTCATGGCGCTTTCGCATGTGTGGACGGCATGCTTGCACACGCACATGCAGGGCAGCTGCTCTCAAAGAGGGGAAGCAGCCAGCCACACCTAGGCCTCTTTCGTCCATCTTCCTGTCTTAGGTGTAACAATATCAGAAATTGCCCATGTACTGAATTTGGTCACAGTCTTACCTCAATTTACATTATTAATTTGATCCTGAAAAATCTAAAGCGAAGCAAAAAAGTGTAAAGTGAAAACATGTAACAAACGTGACAAAAACACAAATCGAGAAAATGAAAGTCGAAAACCTATTTCCACTCTTTTAAATAGGAAAAACTGTAATATGTTTTCAGCCCAACCTAACACCTGAAGTAATTTTCTCAAATATCAGTAGAACAATGAAAGTAGCTTTTATAACTAGCGAACACCAGTTTGCAATAAATAATCTATAAAATGAAGTGTAATGAATCTCTGTTGGCCCAGAAATGTTGATGTGTAATATGCTCAAATCATAGTGTCAAAAAAATCACTGCCTGATGATTTTTTAGTATATTCAATGGCAGAAAATGTTATGTCAAGGAAATTGGTTTGTAGATTGAAACTCAGCACTCGTTATGGAAAAATACATAAACAGAATTAAAGTAAATCAATATATTGCTGTACTTTTCCTAGCTATATGCAACATAAATACCTCAGTATTAACTTTATGTTATGTTCAAATCTTGAAATGGTGAGATTAGGTAGATGGATTGGATGGATGGTGGTATGGATGGATGATATGCTTTGTTGAACTCACAGGGAAATATGGAACGTCCTTTCAGCCCTGACTCGCTTGGTTTGGTGAACCTGGTGTTGAGGAGTTGCAGATTCGTACCTGAAGGCTTTTTGCACTGGCTTATACAAATCACGCACTCTTTACCCTGTCATGTGCGTCTTCTGCCGCTGTCATGGACCTGGTTTTCCAGTTCGATATTACCACAGGCACATACGTCACCAGCTTTGCAGCCCGTCAGGTCCCGTGACAGAGCATACGCTGGTACTCTTGTGTGCCGTATATTATGAGGCGCGACCTTGTTTCCAACCGTTTTTTCCACCACAGTTTATCGGATTAAACAAAGCTGATAAGATTCTCTGAAGTGAAATACTTTGTTTTTTTTTTGGTTTTTTTTGTCGAACAACGTCACCCTTCTGTGGGTACATCTCGCGCAAACCTGATTGCGCAGCAAATTCAGGTAATCCGTTTAATGTCTATTGTCAACACCGATCTCTCTCCAAAATCCATTCAGATTCACGGATTTGGAGCATAGTTTCAGGCTTTGGTCGGGAGGATTTTAGAAAAAAAAAAAACAAAACAAAAGCAACATCAACAATTATAGCACAGAGCAGCTCCACATGTAAGACCTTTGGCCATATTTTGCAGATCAGTCCCTCTTATTTGAGAGATTTAGCAGATTTTCTTTTTTCTCCTTATTGTTCCTCTTTCTGGAGCTGCTTTACCCCTGCAGACGTTAGTCGGCATGAATCCGTACTGCGCCTTTGACTGCCACATCTCTTTGTTTGGCCTGCGAGTCTTTCAGATAGACAGTTCAGGAACAAGACAGAATGAAAGGTATGGCGGTGTTGAACCCATGCCGTCCCGGCGTGAAGTGCGTTCCGGGCGTGAGGGGACACGGGTACGGCAGGGCACCTTGATGGTTTTTCTCATCAACTCTGCATTAATGCAAGAGCAGCATCTTAGCAGTGACTGAAAGCGCCAAGCTGCTTGATGGTCATTTTTCTAAGCCTTGACTTTATGTGGCTGTTGGGCTCTGCAGTACATTTCCAGGAGCAAGGGTGAAAGGGGCCGATAATTGCCCTTTTTGACCCCTTTTGATTTTACCCCTCACTCCCGCGGATGGCTATGAGAGGTCCCTCTTCGGGGTTTTGAATATCCTATGGGGGTATCAGAGTCTTTTTGAACAATACGGGACCCCAAATGGGTTAAACCATATAAATCTCTGTGGGGAGATCCGTTCCTAATGGCCCGCGCCATTGAGCCCGTAAAGGGAGTGGACGTTTCCAGCCACTCCCGAACACAGCTCCGACCAACTCCTCAGAATGGACCCTTTGTGCCTCTCCGTCATTCAACAAGAGTGCTATTGTCTTAGGCCCCCGCTAGCACGGCGCTAGCCACTGCGCAGCCTGCATTGTGCACACCGTGAATCTATTGGAGCTCGGTGAGGACTTCATTTGAATCGTAGGCAGACGGCTCATGTGCCCCTCCGGCTGAGGGGGGAGCCCCGTTAATCATCTGATTACTTTCAGGTTGGATGCGATTCTTTTTTTTTCCATGAGGCGTAATCAAGGCCGATTGGGAATTTTTAAGGATGGGGAAAACCTCGCCACTGTCACACATGTGACGGCTTAAGTGCAACGTTGTGTAGTGGGTCACCTCTTCCCATGACGTGAATGAATGTTTTGTCAGAGACAGAGAAGGGGGGGGGGAGTGGACCAAGGAGTGGGAAGAAAAGGCTGAACTATCAGCATCTCTGGCTTTGTTTAAATGTCAGATCTCCCCCCCACCCCTTTGTTCATCAACTCCAAAAATGCAGCGTGGGTCGAGATTCATGACAAACTGTAGCTGACTGTCATAACTGTGGCACTCAGTGGCTGGGGTTTCTTAAGGGACCCTCGATCCTCCCTCCCCAAAGCTTCTGGAGTAACACAAGCACTTTTTTCAGCTTTATCCCAGAGGCACACGGGTATGCTGCCACCCCTGTCTCCCTATGCTGGCCTGTGACCCCATGGTATACAGTTTGGGAGCTTTTCTCATAAACGACCGGAATCCCTGCTTGACTTTCCTGGCACAATTCACTGGGAAATTAACCAAAAGAAAAAGAAAAAAACAACGCCAGATTTTACCTGCCTGGCGTCATGCAGGAAATCATTTCTGGGCGATATCTTATCTTTTTGGTTTTGCAGGAGTCTACTGCTGGTACTGCAACCAGAGTGTTTGAGCTCTGTGCCAAAGTCAGGGAGAAGGAGACTGACTGGGAGAGAGGGAGAGAGAGAGAGAGAGAGAGAGAGAGAGAGAGAGAGAGAGAGAGAGGGCTTGGTGATTCGGGATTGGGGCACCATTGTGCTGGGAAGCCATTTGGGATGGAATATAAAAGAACGTGGAGACATGAAACGGCACAGCTGTGACCGTCTGTGGGGGAAGCTGCTACAGATGGCGCGAGAGGTGAAAAATAAACTGCCGTATGGCTGGTAAAATATAGAAGAAAGGCCCGGGCTTTGTGGGAGCGCTTCTCACGTGCAGCGTGTCTGTGTGTGCGTGTGTACGCACCGGGGGGGGGGGGGGGGGCATGTGAGCGTGTTACATTTTATTTTTGTTTTGGAGAAGTTGTTTATGGGGGAACTGATTTATCCTCACACCCTTTATGTCCGTCTGCCACACGGTTTAAGGCCGATTTTTCAACACATTAATGCCTCATATTAGCAATTTATAGGGCTGGAGATGTTTTCTTGTAGATGGAAGATTCAATCTGTATTTTCTTAATACAGTTTTAAATTTTCGCTGTTTTTTGCCACTTATAGCTATGCATTTAAATACGAACCTTTCAGCTGTCCAGTTATCGATCGTGAAGTCAGATGGCCAGTGAACTCCAGTGCAAGTGATGTATTACATGGAAAAATGTCCCAACCCCCACTCAAATGAATATGCATCTGTACTGACCATTTAAAGCTCAGCTCTTTGTTATTACTGACTTGGTCCTGACTCACTCAGGAAGTAAGACAGTATGCATATGAATCCCTGCTTTTTTAAAGAGGTCTGTCCACTGTTCTCTCAGAGCCTTTCCTGGATGTGAAGGGCACAAACTAACCAGTATGAAGCATGGGGACCATTGCCTGGCATTTCCCTGAATTGCATGATGGGCTTTAGTCATAATTTGTTTCTGGGTTTCGTTTAATGTCGGCTTTAATAACCGAGAGGCATTAGGGGGTAGGACTGAGTGTTCAGGTGACTTTGGGGTTCACTGCCTGTCCCAAGGAGGAAATATGAACAGACGGATACACCTGCAAATGGATGAATGAGTGAGCAATGGAGGGAGGGTGCAGATCCAGCGGATGGCCATAGCGTTCGGTGCCTCGTTAGCCGTGGTGGGATGGCACCAGCAAACCTCCCTCCCAGTAAAACACCAAGCCTCAGTCGGGAGCTCCTGTGAACAGGCATACTGGATTTTAGATACTGAAAAAAGTCCCCATCATTACTCAGTTGGTGGGGTTACCGTGATCGCAGGAAAGATGGGACCCTGGACTTCAGAGGTATGGGCGATATGACCTTCTGAAAGTTTCCCTTTTGCATAATGAAACCCAATAAGAAATGGCCTCAAATGCTTAACAAGTCCCCTACTTTCCCTGGACTTATGAAACATTTTCAAACAATGTGTTTCTTTTTCTCCGTGGGTTTTGCGTGGCAGCCAAGGTGCAGATTCGGATTGCCGAAGGGGCATAACCGTGCAGGGAATTAATTGCCAAGGTGTGGATCACACGATTAAACATCGCTTACATTCAGCTGAATGATGGAGGCGTGTGGTGTCGGCCCAGTATGTCTGCTACAAAGACGGAGGTCGTTCTACAGCACCCTGATCAGAACTACAATCAGAAAAGTGTGGCTTACTCGAACCCGGAGCCAGACACGTAGGGCACCAGCTCGTCCCTCTGCTGTCCCGGGCCGTTCCCTGCGAAGCATGCTGTCATGGTTCCCTCCTCTGAAGTATTTCCCACTGGAATAAACAATGAAATCAGCAGCCGGGGGGTGGGGGTGTGGCCTTTGATTTGTCCGGGGGGGCGGAGCAGCAGCACCTTCGTTAGCGTCCACCTCAGCCACTGAGATTCGGCAGTCGCTCTTAATCTGTCAGGAGACCCTTTATTCCACGTTCATCCGCATGCTCTAGCTGGGGACAAAAGAGCCCCTTGATTCCCAGTGAACTGTCTGAGACTGAGGGACTTGGTGACCAAGCTAATTGGTAACTTTATTAAAAAACAACATGCACCCCCCCACACTTAGAGATGTTTAAGTCACTGCCCATTATTCTCAGAGGAGTAATCATTCGCTTTCTCCCCTTCTTTCTGTTAATTCATCTCTATCATGGGCCTAACCCTGAAAGTGAGTG
>JAODKC010000036.1:22511071-22522185 GCA_026777985.1 Mormyrops attenuatus
GGATAATTTATATAGAAAATGTGGAGTTTGAAAAATTGCCATTTCCATCTTTAGGTGGCCGGGGCTCTCCATTACCGAAATGGGCTGAGTCACTGCGCCCGGCGAATCCTAATGAGTGGCTGGGCCGCCGCCCCCCCTCATTGTGCAGTCTCATTGAGTGCCGGCCATCCCGGCTGCACCGCGCACACCGTTTATTCATTGGCCCATTCAGTGATTAATATCTATCGATAATCCAAATGAAGACTTTAAATTATATACTCTTTTTATAAAAGGATCAGCCTAATGAAATATGGCCACGCTATGCAAAGCAGGACAGCATTAAGCTAAGTAACTCCAAGTTTGCCGGCTTTTCCTTTTCGGGGCGTACGGGCTTCAAGCATCTCCGAGAAATCAGACAAGGTTCTGTTTTCACATGAGGATCTTCACTGGATCAGCGTCGCTGCCCAGAGGCTGCGTCGTCACCTTGGCCTGCAAGCAGAATTGTAATCGAATGTCATGGTGCATAAACTTTGTTTGAGCGTTCATTAATCGGCTATGAGGGAGAATGAAAAGGTGCCGTTTTGAATCCTGCCGATGAGGACTGCAGGCAATGCTGGGAAATGTGGGAAATGCAAGGAAACGTGGCAGATTCCTGTATGGTTTTAATTAGGCTGGGCTGTGTGCACTCTGTGTGTGTGTGTGCATGTGTGTGTGTGTGCAGGCTTTTGTAATCATTGCATTGTGGAGATGAGATTTCACCACAATGTGATAAAAAGCTGTTACTTTTTACCTCGTGGAAACACTTTTTTGGTCCCCTCAAGAGTAACCTCAATTTCAGAAAAATCTCTAGAAATGTCACAAGTCTTGTATTTGGTTGGTTACATATGGTTAAGGTTAGGGCTATGTGGTAGTTAAGGTTATCATTGTTGGGATTAGGGTTATGCTCATGAAAATGAATGGAGAGTCCTCATAAAGATATGATGCGTGTGTGTGTGTGTGTGTGTGTGTGTGTGTGTGTGTGTATGTGTGTGTGTCTGCTGAGGCTGCCGCCACGTGTTGAGCACACGCTGCGGTTTCCTTGGTCTCCCACTTTCCCTCTTCCCTCCTGCGGCTGCCTGGGCTGTGACTCGCTGACCACACACACTTCCCCCTGTCACCACAGAACCAGCTGTGCCATAGCCAGCCCTCCCCCTGAGCCCAGCCACCAGCATTCCCCCGCTCCCCCACCCCGCCTTCCCCATCCTAGGCGTGGGCACGTGGGCCGCTCCAGCAGAGTCCAGACTGCGGTGGGCCTCGTGCTTCCTGTTCGGTCGCGGCATTCCCCACGCGTTCTCGGTGAGCCCAGGGTAAACTGCAGCCGATCCCTGGAGATGTAACCCTGCCGGCCCAGACAGGAAAAGCAGCCCCAAATCCCCTCGGCGGTAATGAGCCTAACTCGGCAGGATCAGGCTTCTTATCCCCGCTAAGGTTGTTAGCGTGCCGGAACGCGGCGTTCTCCGCACCACGAGAGAGAGCAGCTGTTCCGCATTCCGTAATCCACATTTCCTTTTCTCTTTTCCAAGATCAGGTTTTTATCAGAGTGAGATCCTTGATCAGGTAACAGGACTGCTGCTCTGGCTTAATAAAGACAGACTGATTACCCCAGCCCTGAACCCGGCGGAGGAGCCAATGAGCATGTGTCGTGGGCATCGCAGGAATCTATCAGACAGCCACTAGGGGCAGCGAGCCAGGGGCCCTTGTGAGACTGGACTGTCCGCTATTATCGCAGGGTCACAGCTAGAGATGGGATTTCACAAGGGTACAGAGAATGATCTAAAGAGCAACTGGGGTATATCTAGATATCTCAAAATCTGAAGAGGAATGGAGGTACATCTAGAGGTTTGAGAATCTGAAGAGAAACCGGGGTACAGCTACAGGTTTGGGGATCTGAAGAGGAGCCGGGGTACATCTAGAGATTTGAAGATCTGATGAGGAACAGAAGCACATCTAGATCTCTGAGAATCCGGGTGTGTCCTCGGTGGTGTTCTCAGTTGCACGTTTGTGTGGTCTTCCTTCTCAGCTTTTCAGTGCTTCTTGAATTTGGTACGTCCGCCTTCTCTCGGCTGGTTCAAAGTAAGCACTCGCCTTTGCTTTGGTTCTAACAATGCCTTCAGAGGACCCGGTTCAGACCGGGGGGCTGTCCGTGTAAGAGAAAAGGCCCTTTCATGGTGCAGAAACTTTTTGTAAAAGCAGATTGTTAGATTGTGAAGGAGTCAGATTACCTCTCTGGATCCCTCAACTGGAGCAGTGAAAGGCGCCAGAGTCAGGGAGTTCAACGGAAACGAATGCAGTGTAGCAGGCCATAGGTTCCTATGGCTTTTGCTGGGAGGGGCACTTGCGTGAACCCATAACTCTTCGCTATCGGCAGGTCTTGCTCACGCGGAGCACGCAGTTAGCGATGTCTTTGATGGTATCGCTTCAATGCACCCCTCCTCAAATCACCACCAATGCCTGCAACTCTAGCAGCCATTAGATGGCTGCCCCTCCCCCTGGCCCCTTTTGCTGGGATGCGCGGGTGTGGGGGGGGTGCATCTGAGCCTGGGCCTGCCGGAATGCCGCACGGCCTGTAATCGCCAGCCCTTGTTGTACAGATGCCGTCGCAGATGGGGTTCCTGTACCTGCCTGCATAGCTAATGAACCTGAACGGCGGTCCCCTTTATAAACCATAAATATGTAATTTGTTCAGCTGTTCTAATTAAATATGTATGCACGGAGCAGAGATTGTTTGGGTCATTAACGGCGTGCCACTGTGTATTAAGAGCTAACTGCTCAGGAACACCAAAAGTAATGATAATAGTTTTAAAAATTCATCAGTCGGAATAAATGCAACTCAGGGAAGGTGTCTCCCGGTCCTGTCCGTGTGGGAGAGTTCCTGTCTGTGCCGGGGGCTCATCGCAAGTCCCGGGGCGTTGACTGTAGGGTGTGTCAGCCATAAACGGTGGGGAATGCAGTCAGCTGCGGGGTGTGGAGCGATGGCAGCAGTCTGGGGGGTGTATATGTGACTGCACCTGTCCCCATCGGTGTCAGGGTGGCGCTAGACTGATTTCCGGACCGCAGTCACACAGAGCTCGCATTTTAAGGCACGGTAAAGTCTCTGTCTCGATTGCATGGCTGCCCCGCGGCATCCTGCTGCGACAACAGAGCCCGACGCTTTTCAGAGGCGCAGATTTCACAGCTTATTTTTGGATTTGACAATAGAATTGGCAAAAACTGAAATGCACAGCTCCTCTCCAAAAGAGTGACCCTCCCCCCCATCTCCCCACACACACAAAAGTGAAAGAGCAGCAGTTGGGGGGGCTTATAAGTATCTCTTTTTATAGCACGGGCTGGTTGGGTGCACCCTGAGAGATAATCTGTTTGACCCGGGCTGTGGCCGACCAGCCCAGCGGAGGGCACCCACGGCAGGGTTAACTCTGACAGGGCCGGGCTAGGAGCAGAACATTCCTCCGTGATCCGCTTTCATGTGACCCGCTGGTGCCTGGTGCGATTAGCCTGCTGGCTGCCTCACACCCCGTCTGAGAGAGGAAGAAAAGCACGTCTGGGGGAATGGGCAGCAGGTGGGTCTCTGCTTAGGCGAGGCACTGTGCCCCTGCCCCCCCAAAGGTACTGCTAATACAGTGGAAGAACTGGCCTCCCCCAACCCTGGCCAAAGTGAATTAAGAGGGGGTGGGGTCATACTTGACTGTGGACTTAAAACCGACAATCCGCCTGGAGCAAAATATGACCTTTTATTCCTCTGACTTAAACTTGGTGGCTTAGAGAGGAGAGCTACGATGGGGGCTTGGGGGGGGCACCCTGGGTCTGATGTCAGAGTTTCAGGGGATTTTCACCTACAGTCTTCCACTTCTTGCTCTTCAGTGACTCGCCTCTCTTATCATCACGCTCGTTACATGTGGAAGCAGCCCGTTTGCACCTGGGCTGCGCTAATTGTCTAATGAGTGAAGAGATCTCAGGGCTATGAGATGCACAGATGCTGGCTCTCCACGCTCATGCCACGGTTGGGTCTGGCTGCACCTGCCCAAGGAGGCCTGGCCAATCGCAGCACAGCAGGAATCTGGCCCCGCCTTCCTGCTCCCTCGCCTGGCAGCGGTTGCGGTCCCACCTTTCTGCATCAGTCATAGCCCACAGGCAAACATTTGTCATATTCACACAGATTTAGCTGAGGAGGGGGGTGTACACGCGTGTGTGAGTGCGTGTGGGTGCCAATTTACAGTATCCATGTAAATGACAGTTACGATTCTGTCACTGTGCTTAAACTTTGCTGTGACGTGCTTTTGTTTTCTGCGGGTCCCAGGAGACTGCCTTGTGCCAAAACTTTGCTGTGGTTTCAGAGCCCTCCCCTGCCTTGCATCCCCCCATCCAGCTGGCTCCAGCTCCAGGCCTGGGCTCCTGGGCAGGGCATGGTTAATATTTTTTCCTGGCCCGTAGACAAGCTTCACCTCTCATACCAGCCAGCCAGATCCGAGTCACTGTCATGAGAGCTGTCCGGCAGCCCAAAGCTATCCCACCTGCGATTTACTCCAGTTTCTGGATTAAAAGAAAAAAAGAAAGATGAAGTAAGTAAGAAGGAGACTTCCTTGGCGCAGTACGTCTTCCTCGTTTTTGGCTCACTTTCGGGGGGCGGCCATTTTAAGAGCGGAGAGAGGGAGAAGGCGGGAGAGAGGGAAGGGAATGTCTCAGCCCTCCTTACATGGCGGATGTATTTGTGCTGCTTCCAGACCAATAGCAGATGGACTCCACCTGGTCACATGACGTGCCACGATTGCACTCCCGGGCTCTTGCTGCAGCACCCCTCATTCCTCCAAGCTTGCCCCCCCCCCCACGTTTTCTTTCCTCCTCTAAACACCGTATCGCGGCGCACCCTCCCGTGACATGCCATGCTTCCTGACGTTGGATCGCTCGTGACGTTCCTCGGTCCAGGTTAACGACGCAGCAAACCGCCCACCTCCACCTGGCATGCTGCCAGTGTGTTTATTTTCCTTTTTTCCTCCTTGCCCGCTCGTCCCGAGGCTCTCGCCGCACAGCTTACATTCTTCACCTCTCGTGGATTTCCCTTCCTGGCCGGCGTCCAAGAGCCAGAGATGTGGCCGAAGCGGAGGGGTGGGAGAGAGAGTGAGCGAGAGAGAGAGAGGGAGGAAAAAAGAGAGGGAGGGAAGGAGGGAGAGACTGTTGCTCCTCAGATGAAACGTTTGGTCTGACATACCGATCTTTCTATCTTTCCCTCCTTTTTCCTGCCCTGACCTGTAACCAAGCATGAAAAGATTAGTGACAAAATGATAAAAAGCACCACAATGACACAATGGGGATGGTGTGCTACATGAGCATGAGAGCCTGCGTTTCAGCAAACACCTGACAGAATTCCTTCTCATGCATCTCAGCCATGATACCAGAGTTCAGAATTAGCAGAAATTTGCTTTAAAGCAAGTGACTTCAGTTCCAGCATCATTAAAGTCTTTACTTTCACCTTGTAAAATCTTTCATTTTTATTTTCCTTCTTTGGCTAATTCCCATGGGGGTGCTGCGGCCAGTGAAAGGAAATCAAGATTGATTTAAGGCGGACGACTGATGGGGTTGTTGAAACCATGGCCAACCTCGTCATTTTTATCCACCATTTGTCAGAGGGGGGGTGTCATTTAAAATAACGCCTAATGAGATGTGAGGATGGCTTCTTGTGGATTTGGCCCGTTTCCGTAGAAACCTCTCGTCACGTGTCCCCATTCCTGTCTCAATTCTGCCTGTCTTTCCAGTTAGCCGAGTGAGTGTTGGTTAATTTAAAAAAGCCTGGAATGCTTAGTCCGCATGGGAAGGGGTGGTGGGTGGGATGTGCTGAGGGGTTCTGCCATCATATCCAAGGGGTTTCAATTGGTGACAGCATTTGACTGATCCTTCCTCAGCCAATTTTACGCTGGCTACATAACATATAACAGGCTGCGTTTCTGCTTTAGAATTTTTGTTCACCTAAAATGTCTCATAGGTATGGCGGGCGCCCAAACCAGGCTGATTTACAAGCAGAGTGGAGGTGAGAGGAGGCTCTGGGGTCCAACCGCAGAGTCGGCTAAGCCCCTGACAGCCGTGACTTTTTGTTCTGTTGAGTATTCCTTTTGGAATGGCCCAGCTGCAAGTTGTTCTGGGTGACAGGGCTCATCAGGAAGCATCCTGCATGCCGACATCATTCCCTAGGGCCGTTGGGAGAGGTATTAAAGGGTGACTGCAGACGGTCCGCAGTGCACGGCTCTGTCCTGGGTGCTATTTTGTGGTACCAGGTGTGGATGCAAGACCAAAGGCAACGACTTGGGTGCCAAGGGTGTTCCAGCTGCAGAATGAGCTGACTCAGGTGACAGGTGACAAGCTGAGTTGACAGGCTATCAAGGCCAGTGTTGGTTCCAGAGAAGGGGGCCACGGTGATTCAGGCAGAGGCTAAACGGGATGGGAGGCTCACAAAGGTACCCTGTCAGACGGCCCCCAGGGGAGGTATCTACTGGCTATAACACTGCCAGGTCTGCTGCTCATCTGCACTAGCTAAACTCATAAACTTTTTCTAAAATTTTCCTAAACGTCTCTTAAACTTTTCCTAAACTCTACATAAACCTTGTACACTCCTTCTAAATTCTTCTTAAACTCTTCCTAAAGTCCTCTTAAACTCTTCCTAAACTCATAAACTCAAACTTGGAGTTTGGTGGGTCTTGCTTTCTGAATGCCTTCAGTGGTTTTCTTTGTTTAGGTTTCCTAATATTACATTCTTCCTTTAGTATTACTATTATTTTGAGCCTCTGCAAAGGGATGAGGGTGGCGGTGGGTGAAGCACAGCTATCGCGAGCCACATTGGGTACTGCTCAGCACTTGCACACATGTGACACAGGGACTGGAGGGAATGTGGGAAAGAGACCTGGAAGGAAGGGAAGTTTGGAGGTGACGAGGTGCAAGAGAGTGCCTTAGACCCAGCTCCCTGATTCCTGTTCACATCCAGTGGGAGGGCCTGTTATGCTCAGGGACGGGGGCTTTGCATCAGTAGGTGTGGTCTGTTATAGTTGGGGTGTGATCTGTTATAGTTGGGGGTGTGGTCTGTTCTGTGAGATATGTGGGGTTGCCTTGGATCTCTGTGGAGTGTGAACTCTCAGTCTGCCCTGGAGCTTCCAGATGCTCGCACACTCATAATCGGCATGGTCAGCGGCTGGCCCGGGCTACACCCTCCCTTCCCCACTGTAGTTTGGGCCCGGTTTGGGCCCATGCCGCACCAAATCGGGGAGGAGCCCCGCCGCCCTTTCTGCACTGCCTCCGGCTCGATTTCCGTGCTGCTGGTCTCCCCTCCTACCAGGCAGGGTAATGAGAGAACCGCCAAGCACTGTTAGCAGTTAAGCCCTCTCAGATAAATAGGGAACACATGTCTACACTCGTCAGCGGCACTGGCGGTGGCTCCGGACCGCCATGGCCGAGCGGGGGAGCCATGGCGGGTTTTATATAATCAGAGTAATAGTACGCATTTATCTCAGTTTTGGCGAAGGCTGGCTGTACGCGGGTATTTAGGCTCCTCGGCAACAGAATGCCATTTGGCTTTCTCCGTTTTTCCTTCTTAAAGCCACAGCGCCCTGCGGTCCTCCCCTTGACGCGGCCGGCTGGCCCCGCTGATTAATTCAGGGCGTCGCATGGGAAGCGCTTCCCTCTGTTTATAAAGTGTGGTGCACCGCGAGTGCTGTGGTTCAAATCGGGGCACAAATCAAGTGAATATGGCCTTTTTCCTACTCCACCCCCCCCCACCCAACAAAGCACAGTCAGTGCTGGGCTGAGACCGAAAGGAAATAGAGAAGGTGGTGGAAAGAGAGAGATGGAAAGAGACAGAGAGAAAGAGAGGCAGAGAGACGGAGACAGAGAGACAGGTAGAGGAAGACAGAAAGAGAGAAAGAGAAGCAGAGAGAAAAAGGTAGAAAGAGAGTGAGAAGAAGACAGAAGTAGAGGTATAGAGATGAGAGAGAGATGGTCCTGAAGAGGTCCTAAGTAAAGTCTGGCTTGTGAGCCCCCCCCCCCCCCCCAGTTAGGCAGTTCTGCGTAGACCCTCTCCAACAGCCCATGAAGTGGAATTGACACCTGGGGGGCCCACCTCGGGGGGTGAGGCAGAGACATAGGGCACCCCCACCCCCCACTCGCACCAGCTGCCTGGCTCCTGCCAAGACCAGTTAGCCAGAGGCCGTCAGGCAGGTGCCCCCACCTCAGAACTTTGTCCTTTTGAAAGCGGCAGGGGTCCAGCGTGCTGGCGCTCTGGTGGGAAAACGGTGACGGGTACCTGGTTCTGATTTTCAGAACCTGCCTTTTCAAATTCCACAGCACTGCTCTTTCCTGCCGGCAAGGAACAAAGAAACAAATTGCATATATAATGATGGCAAATGCATGAAAGGTCTGCAGTAAATCTATAGGGGATCAAATATTCACTGGCCAAAGTACAATCGACACCACTTAGGGTAGATACAGCAGTCTGTACATATGGTACATATGCAGAGAGAACCCTTTAGTAAAATTCAAACTTATAACAACTATAAGTTCTTTGTGTCACAGGTAGCTGTAATGCAAGACACATCAAAACAGAAACCTAAAACATAATCAGCACAATAAACTTGATATTAGAAAATCAAACAGAAACTTTAAAGCGGGATGACATATAAACACAAATACTACGGGGGGGGGGACTGCGGAATATCAAATTTAATTCTGTTCGGAATTAGGTTATCAGAAAGAGAGAAGGATTTTATTTTGTTTTAATTTTGCACGGGGGACCTTTTCAGAGAGTGGATCTAAATAAATGAATGACACAGTAAATAAATTAAATCCATGTTCCTTCCCCTTACTCGCTATTAATAGTAAAGAGGACGGCAATGAATTCAGACAGGATTAAAATCTGTTTTTGATGTCGTTCCACTGCATCCTCCGAATGCGATTTCTCGTTGTTTGTTATAGCGGGAAACTTCAAAACGGCCACGGATGCGCGGCTTCCCGTTCCGCGTGCGCGAGGAAACAGTGCCAGGCAGGAACCTCCGTGGGAAGGGTGCTCTCCCGCAGCCTGGGGCAAGATCCAAGCCGGGGGGGAGGGGTTCGTGGATTTTGAAGGATAGAAATTATCCTAGTGGAAGATGGCATCCATGGGGTTGCTTTTGATGATTAGGATTCAGTGAATAAACAAGAAAAAATGTATATAGATTTATTATTAATAGATTTATTGATGACTGGCTGCAGTCATCCTGGGGTGACCATAACTCTCCCCTGAGCCCCACCCCCCACTCCACCACACGGGCATTGACACTTACGGGGGGCGGGGTCTAGAAGTTGGGGTCGACAGGTTGCTGCCACTCCTCCGACCCGACAGAAGTGGAAGCAGGGCGGTTTTGGGGCGCGTGGGGCCGGCGGAGGTGGCGGGAGCGCGTGGCATGATAGCCCCATTGATGGGCCAGGCGGGGGGGGGGGGCTTGTAAGGGATATTATTTGGAGCAGGCTGAAAGACGGATCAGTGTAGTAGGGGAAAAAAGAAAATGTACAAATATCATTAAAAGGCTGCAGGGCCTGATCTGCTTTTCAGACAATACAGGAGGTCTGGGCCAGTTGTCCCTCTTCAATGAGTGTTTTGGGTAAAGCTTGACCCCTCTTTAGCCAAACCCCCCGCTATAATTCTCCCTCTTTTATTTGCCCACCCCCCGCTCCCCCTTTCTCTGTGGCATTTATCGGCGAATCAGTAAAAGCGGGGCATACAGTTCATTTCAGCACTGTAATTGTTGGTGGTGCATTCTGGGAGAGCCGGCTGGGGGCGCGTAACATGAGGAAATGTTTTAGAGGCTAATCACCATAAGAAAGGGCTCTTTCAGAATGTGTGTGATTCTGATGTCAGCTCTAAAACCAGATAATGATTCTGTAATAATGCCACATTGTCCGGTCTTTAGGCTCTGGGACCGAATGGGGCTGGGAGGTGGAACAGAGGTGGGGAGGGGGCTGTAATGGAAGGCTGCATTTAACTATTTAGCTACAAAAACACGGGTCCCGCACCCCGGGGTCCTGGCTGCCCGACGCTGCTGTTTCTCGTCTGCTGAGCAGCTCAGCTGATGGAGGACGCTGCTCTTTAGTTTTCTTTCATAAATGTATTTTTTTTTTTATGTTAATCTCCACCCCAAGATCGGCACTGTTTCACGCTGCCTACGGTCCACATGCAGGGCAGTTTCGGCTCACGTCCCAGGACTTGATCCCTCTGACTAGGATTGTGATGAATCTAGGAAGTCGGACTTTGGGGATTCATCAGGGATTGCTCATGCGATGAAGGCTGTCGATCGTCATGGGCCATATAATTATGATTATAATTAACTGCATCAAGTGGCCCCAGCCTGCCACCCAACTTACGTGGCCACGTTGGGCTGTGCATGAACCTACAACCAGCTCTCCGAACGCTCCTGCTCTCCGTTCTCGGCACGCCGTCACCCTCTGTTTGTTTATTGCATGTTTATGCTCACGCCTGTGTGTATTTGGTTGTTTTTGTGGTGTGCAGGTGGTATGAGAGCATGGGTGTGAGGCTGTGCATGCGTGTGAGTGTGTGTGTGCGTGTGTGTGAACAGCGGGCGGGGGGGCAGCCTGTGCCCCGTGCAGACAGCTGTGAAGCGAGGTACAGTGGATCCCCCTCCATATGTTCAGGGAGCACCAGCCGCAACCAGAGCAGCAGACGTCTGGCCCCCGCTATCGGTGACTGGGGCGGAGGGGGATTCGCTGCTCCAGGCCCGTGGAGGCGAACTCGGGAGACGGGGAAGAGCCTGGCGCGGAACAGGGGTTCGATGGTGGGGGGAGGGGCGGAAGGGCAGTGATTCTCTGAGCTGCATCGCCGGGATGGTGTGATTCTGTGAAAGAACCGTGATTCTGTACTTGTAAGATAAAGATCCCTAGAAAATGTGCCCCTCAGAAAATGTGTATCCCTCTCAGGCAGATGCATGGGAACGCCCCCCCCGTTCCTGCGTTAGAGCACCAGCGTTCCGCCGTTTTTGTCCTCCCTAAATGAAAGATCAGACACCGTCATTCCCGCCTGAGTGCTCGAGACAGGAATGGGTTGGGGGGTTGACAGAGGGGTGGGGTAGGGT
>JAODKC010000036.1:22526850-22537959 GCA_026777985.1 Mormyrops attenuatus
GCCAGTCAGGTGTGGGGGGAAAGTTTTATCCCACTGAGCCACCATGCCACAATTCAAAAAAAACTTTATATTAGAAGTTAAAGCTGATTCAATGGCATGTACATGCCATTGGTCTGTTACATTGTTGCCCTTTACCAATGGAATGCGAGCAAGACAGTTGTATGTCTTCCAACTTTGTTTCCTTGTTAGTCACAGTTTTTGAACAAAGCGGAGTCATGTCTGGTGTGACTTTCATTGATTCAATAGTTTGAAATCGAAAAAAAATATTTCATTATGCTGGATTCCTAAGAGGATTGAACCTGAAACGGTAGGTTTTAGGGAACTAAAAACATTTCTGATAATGTAGCTTATAATCTGGTCTTGAGAATACTCTAACCTTTCTTTCTGTTGTGCTGCCCTGATACCCAGCAGAGGTAATGCATGTCCGCCTTTTCTGTGGGCTGATTTAATGTTGTCCTGAAGATTCTAGGCTTCAATATTCCCAAATTCCTCTGCCAATCAGCAACTTCTTTTTAAACGTGTATTTCTTGTCTTACCTACTCTGGCTTTCCAATTAGAGCTATTAATGGCAATCCCTACAGCCTCTGTCGCTTTGGAAAAAATATTACACTAAATGTGGCAGGCTCTGAATGGACAGGGAAAACACTTTCAAAATGGTTGCCAAAGCTTTCAAGATGGCTGCCAAGGGGCTGGCTATTTAGAGGTGGGAAACGGGGGCGGGAGGACTCGATACTGCCGATAAATATTCAGGGGAAAATGGGGAGCCTAATGGAAAGTATTGCTTTGTCTGTGATGTCGTCCTAAACCTTGCTGTGTGTGTTTGCGCGCACATATGTGTGTTTTTAAAAATAAATCAGAATTCACTTCAACTTGGCAGTGAGCACCCTGGCAGCAGTGACTTATGTGTCATCCAGCAATAGACACACTTAACATGATTCTCGTAGCGTAGCCTAGCCTAGCCGGGCAGGCTGCTTTAGTGGCTATGGTCCGGGCAAACGCGATTGAGACGCAGAGTGGGGGGGTCAGGGGGGCAGGCGGCGAGAGAGCGGTGGCATGGCCAGTTTTCAAAATGGCAGCTTGAAGGCGTGAGTTCCCGCCTTTTTTTTTTTTTTAATTTAGCATTTTTATTTTTAACGAACGAAATAATCGGCTGGAGTCCCAGGCGACGCCGCGTGGAAAGTTTTGGCGTTCAGCTTGGCAGCGCGGCAGCGAATCACACGTGCCGGATTCCGGCTGTCGGGCTTCAGGAGGGATCTCTAAAATGGTGGCTTTCCGAGAGGCTCAGAAAATGGAGGCTGCAGGAGGGGTGCCGAGTAGATGGCCCCGGGTGCTTTGGACGCTTTAGGGTAAAAGAGGAGGACGTGGGAAACACGCACTCCCCCCCCACTCCTGGCACAGTGTCAGGGCTCCATAGTACGTTTGAGAAACATTGTTATCTAATATTTTTTATTTTAATATCTCCTATAACATCAGTGACGACGAGAAACTGTCGCATTTTGATCCGGCTGTCGAACCGTCTGAAAGGGTGAAGACAAAAAAACAGCAACCCCCCCCACCCTTACCCCCTCGTCGTTGTTGGTCCAACTGCCAGTGCAGGGCGCTGCCAGGACGGGAGCCCAGACACCCAGCTCTTTGGCTGGCAGCATCCAAGATCCTCCACACAAGCGGGGGGCAGTGCGACTTGGCTGGGCTGGGAGTGCCTCCCCAGGACCCGTCGCGCCCCCTCCGCCTTATGCTCCTTTCTTCGTCGCCCCTCAAATGATATTTTAAATTTACTTTTATACACATAAGATACTATACCTTTCGCCATAAATATAAAAGAAAACTGCATAAATAAATTTGACAGAAATTATCCTGAAAGTACAAAAAATCTACTAAATAATAGTGTCCAGATTATTTTTAAATGTTACCATACATGGTATTTATGTATATACGATAATAATAAATGAAAATAATAAATATAAGAAACAGAAGAACTATTGAAATTATCAGTGTAAATATAAATTATATGAAAAATATAATTATAAAACTCAAAGTAAATATAAATTGAGCAGTTCCATAAAGCCACAGTTTATTTGTGGAAAAAATATTTTAACTGATGCTATTTCTAAATTTAAATATTCCAGTAATAACGCATGAAAAATAAGAGTGTTTATGGTAAAACGATTTGTCTTTCAAAAAGAATAAACAATAAATGTACAGTGCATAAATTCATAGTAATATACGTCCGTGAGTTAATTCTGTGTATTATATATTTTTACCGGCTTTCTTCTTTGTGCATATACAAGTGTGTAACACATCAAAGTAGCTTATCAGAAACATCGGCATAGGCATTTACATAAGGGCCTCCTTCGGGTCCTGTGGGTTTTCTCGACGCGACCCACAGTCCTGGCATGGTGGTCAGGATGCTCCCTTCCGTCGCCAGGCTGCCAGTGCGCGGAGATGCCGGCGGAATGTTCCGGAGACGGAGCCTCCCCTCCCTCCCTCCCTCCCTGGCTTGGACGAGGTGGCAGTGGCCGGTGGTCCGGCGACGGGGCCGAATAGAGGGGTTCCCCGTGTGATGCTGTGCCAGTGGGTCGCGTCTGAGGCGGTGGTGGTGGCGGGGCAGTGCGGCTTGCCGTGTGCAATTCGGGCTTGGCAGCCTCCTGGCGGGCTGGGGTCGGCTCCAGACTGGGGCAACGGCCAGAGGCTGTGAGCGAGGCGATGCGGGAGGGAGACTGGCCTCTGCCAAAGCGAATCACCCAGACCAAGCCCCCCCCCCCCATGACGTGCTGCCAAGACCATCGACACTTTCTGTTTTCATTCTCCAAGGGGGGGATGGAGACCGAGAGGAGGCCAGGCGGAGTTACAGGGTTGCGTCCGGGGCTCATGTGCGCCCCTCGCAGGGGAGACAGGAATACAGGGCACCTGTTTATTTAATTGCAGCTGATTCATTTAGCCGTTTGCCCCCAGAGGTGTGTTTATGTGGACAGCCGTGAGTTTGTTTAAAGGAGCAGGTAGTTTTGGGGGCGAGCAGGCATTCGAATGGATGTACTGCTTTGTCAGGCCCAGATATTCGGGAGCAGTCGGGTTCCGCTCCGGGGCTTGTCAGCAGGTAGTCACAGGGTCGTCCCAGGGTCATCATGGCCCCAGGCTCAGCCCACGTCACCAAGCCACCTGGAGGACTAGCATGCTGTCCTTTCAATCGCCCATGACAACCTTTAAACTAGGTGTTTATTTTACTCTATGGGATGCTGTTTTTTGCATTGTTTGATAATTCCTCTGGTTTTGTTTAAGTCTCTGCCAAAGAGGCAGTGAGAGATGCTCGGTGGGTACCAAGATTGGGTTCAGGTGCTTGTAGGGTGTAGTACACTGAGTATTATGGGATGTGTATTTCGCAGGTGGCCCCAGCCACCCCGTGGTGAGGCCCAGCTATGTTTCTTGACCCCTGAATGCCATTGCTATGGGGGTGGGGGGAGAGAGGTGTTAGACAAACGTAGGAAGTGTTGTACTAGGGGCCCGTACGTATCGCTTCAGTAAAAGAGAGAGCCCTCACCACCATGTGGTGCCCTGTCCAATTTTCGCCCGACTTCCAGTGCCGTGCCGATATGGATGCGTTTCACTCTGCAGCCATTTAAGTTTTGGGAATCTCTACACAGTCTCTCACACACAACTGACCCCCCTCCCCCTCAATATGTCTCCCTTCAGAGGTCCTGGGGGGGGGCACATTACACATTAGATTCCTGACAGCTTCAAGTTCTCTCTCATAGCCCAGCTATTTAGAGGAAGGGAGAGGGCCAGACAGCAAGAGGGAGGGGGGAGACAAGGGAGAGAGAGGGAGAGATGGAGAGAGAGACATGGGGGAGAGAGAGGGAGAGACAGAGAGAGAGGGAGAGAGAGACATAGGAGAGAGTGAGATGGAGAGAGAAATGGGGGAGAGGGAGAGATGGAGAGAGAGAGGGAAAGACAGAGAGAGGGAGAGAGTGAGATGGAGAGAGAGATGGGGGAGAGAGGGAGAGACCAAAAGAGAGGGAGAAACGGAGAGAGAGAAATGGAGGAGAGAGAGAGAGATGGGGACAGAGAGGGAGAGACCGAAAGAGAGGGAGAGATGGAGAGAGAAAAATGGGGAAGAGGGAGAGATGGGGAGAGAGAGGGAGAGACCGAAAGAGAGGGAGAGATGGAGAGAGAGAAATGGGGGAAAGAGAGGGAGAGACAGAAAGAGAGGGAGCTGAGCGAGGGAGAGGGGAGTAAATTGAAAGCAGCCACAGGCTGTATATTTCAGTGTATCCCTGGGGAATGGTGGGATTCAGCTTCCCTTTGCCTCGCTGGGAAAAGGCCAAGATCTTTTCCCCTCCCCTGTTCCTTCCACACCCCCCCCCCTTTGCTCTTTCCTGGAAATTGCATTTCGTATCAGGGGAGTCTGCATTTCGGAGGGGGCGCGTTAAACGGGAAGCCGAGGGAGCAGCCACTTTTCCCACATGTTCCCCGGCAGAGGCTCGGAGTCAGCGCCGCGCTTCCCGCCTCCACCCCACCTTGTCAGAAGCTCCCCGGAGACTGGGATTCCAGAGCCTCTTGGGATACTTTAATGACCCGGTTACTAAAAGCACAGTGCATGTCTCCTTATTGGTACAGCACCCTCAGGTAAACCCGAAGCCAACCGACCCTCGGAAGAACTGCTCAAGTGCCCGTCTACACAGGCCGGGCTCTCTGGGTGGCCGGATGCCGATGTGGTACACACACCTGCCCTGTGACCCTGTGACCCCGTGTCACCTTTCCCCATCTGTCGGGGGGAGAGTCTGGCAGCACTTTAAAGAGACTGATATGAAAGTGCTGGGGGCAGAACCGGGTCGGCCTTTTACAGCAGCAAATCAGTAACCCAATATGGACCGCTCGGGTTTTGAGTCAGTTAGCGTACTTTTGTGTGCCGCCAGCATGCAGGCATGAGGGGGGGCTGTGTGCTCATACAAAGCACATACACCTGCTGCTGTTTTTGGGGTTATGCCCCTGCGGCCCCCCCCAGCTGCACCCTTCACGCCAGGCCGCATACGTAGCTGCAGCAGTTTATCTGTTTGTTTAGTCTGTTTATTGTTTGTGCTCAGATTTTGGTTCAAGGCCATTATGGCGCTCACCTCCCCCCCCCCTTGTACACCCTCCCCTTCTAACCATGTACTTTACTCTTTATCTCCCAGGCCGCTCTGCACGTGTTTAAATCGCAGACAGGACCTGTAAACATCAGCTGTAAATCTGTCCTTTTTTGTCCCTCCTCCTGATCTGTAGAAAAAAAGAGCATTAATGTAAGCAGACATACGTTCTATAGACAAGAAAATAGCCCAGCCCCCCCGATCGCCAGAAGAACTATGGATGAGAAGTAGAGCCACAGAGCCACAAGCCATCCTGTCCAAACATGTGGCGTGTGGTCGGGGAGTGGTCGTGGTCACTCAGACATGCTGCGGTCAGGCCCCTGTCCTCCCACCTATATGCATGGCCTGCCATCCAGGCCCTTTCGGAGGTGCCCCCACCACCCCACCCCCCAACAAGCCCCCTGCCTGGAGAGGTTTGTAAGAGGTGGGTTCACAGTTGCGGCCTGTGAACTAGCAGCCTGGCTTTGATTCCCACTTTCTTTCTCAGAAGACGATACTTCTGGAAACAACAAGGCGATCCGTCCGGCTTCACCTTCCATTGAGGGCCCAGAAAGGCCCGTTTGTGTCACTAAATGAAGTTTCTGCCTCCCTTTTATGGTGCCGTGTGTTCCCGGGCCGCTGCGTAAAAGCCCCTTTGAGCGCCCGGTTTCGGCACACAATTGGATTACAGCGGCGCACTTGGTGAGAAGGCACTGGCCCAGACGGAGACCTGCGCACTCCCCTCCCCCCCCCCGCATGCATAATGAAGTGGCCGGGGGGCGGCAGCCTGCAGATCGCAACCCTGGAAACCGGGCACCCTTTGGGGGGGCCCGCCAGCCCTTCCAGAAATAAAATGCACATGCAGTGTTTAGGAGGTGCTTGTTACTGTTAATTTAGGCGTTATTTAATCGCCCGGATCGACCGGCTGAAAATGAAAAGTTTATGGACGTTCCCGGTGGTCTCTGTGTCCATATGGAACCTTCCAACTCATCACAGGTCAATATGGTACCGTCGGCAGCCTGTTCAGGTGGCATAGACATGGGCACGGACCTGGCAGACAGGTTCCCTTATATCCAACATCTGCTGCCCATGTTGATGAACAACATCGGTGGTGATGGACAAGCCAGTTGATCGGGCCGCGGTCGATGCAGCGAGATGCATGACACGGTTCTCTTTGCTCACCAGAAGCGATCCGCGGCAACGGGTACCGGAGGGACGCGCCGCTTCCCACAGGAAGGCCCGATTGTCGCAGACGCGTCCGGGAGGTCAGGGGTCCCCCAAGCGGCCCTGTTTGTGTGGGATGTTTTGTTTTATTGCCCGTTGTTGTTGTTGATTTCCGAAGCGGGTTTTTCTCTGTACGAAGGGCCCTCGACGGGGGGTAAATGCAGGTGTGACACACAGAGTCTGGATCTCACGCCTCATTTGCATGTTTAATTAGCGAGGGGGACTCGGGTGAGAGCACTTCGTTGAGGGGGCACCGGCAGACTGTGTGAAAATACCTCCCCGCCTGCACCCAGCACCCACCGCCCACCCCCACCAAAAAAAACCCCCTGCTCTCACATATCTCTCTGCTGTTGCTGGGGGACGCGTTTTTTTGTTCCCCCAGAGTGCAGATTGCCTTTGTTTTAAGCTGTTAATGCGAGCACAACCCTGAACAGAATGCAAACAACTCTTTAAATTGTTTAGTTAGTCTGTACAGGGAGGGGCGCCCGGCCTTTTCTGTCCCACAACTTATGTCACGTGTTGTTTTGTTCACATTCGGACGCCTCATCGTTAAGATTTTCCCATCACGTCTGCTTCCCGTCCTGAGCCAGCCCCCCCCCCATGCCAAGTAAGTAATAGATCGTCCCGTTTTGTTTCCTCCCCCGGGATGAAAAGGGCTGGTCAGCCGGCGTTGAATATAATACTTAAAGATTCAGCATGGAGCCTTCTGGAAGCTTTAAGCTCGCTTTCTTGACCGCCACACACACACAAATAAATAAAAGCAGCAGATGAGAAAACAATTCGCGAAGGCAGTCATATGACCATGTTTCTGAAAGTCCCCATTTGTGGCTGTCCCAGTTCAAGCTCGGTCTGTGCAGCGGGAGAGGTCGGGTCTGCAGCGAGTGTCTGCCGAATTTCTCTGGATATGAGTAATGTTCATCCTCGTTCAACAAATGTATCTGCAGTGTGAGATCGATACCCACGCAGCAAATCATTCAGGAGGTGTGCCAGCCAGGGGGCGCCTCCATGCGGCAGGGTGCACTGGTATGATGTCCCACTGTTGTTGTTTCACAGTGATCGGTGCAGCTTAGCAGCCCTCGTTAGAGGCCTGTGCTGACTCGCTTTACCGGCTTGTGTTATTTGCTGGATGCAGGCTGGTTTGGGTTTTTTGTAAGCTGAGAAAGGTTTCAGCCCCAAAGCACGGCACCCCGGCGATGCACTTTCAGCTCACAGTTGCACTAGCGGCTCTCAGGCTTCTCCGAGCCACATGCCTTCACATTTACGTGCGTAGCCAGAGACCACAGCAGCCTGGTCCAACGCCATCCTGGTGGATTTGACCCGGAAAGTACAATTACTATGAATCATCTTTTTTTCAGATGACCCAGAAGAAGGGTGTGGGAGAATCCTGTGATATTATTAACGTGACATACATTTATGAGTGTACACATTTACGTAACAGGCAGTATTATCCAAAGCAGCTTATATTACATGTATACAATAGTGAGTATTATTACCCAGGCAGTTTATGTAAAGTACCTTATCAGGAGAACAATGTTCGGGGTCCTCCAGGGTCGGACTAGGGCGGGAAGCCATTTAGCATTTACAGTAGATGTTTAAAGGGTGAAATAATTCAAGTGAGTGGGTGGAGGGAAGGTTCAGGAGAGGTCCTAGTGTTCTCTCCCAGACTCCTGTCCGCCCTCCGCCCCCCGGACACATGCCCTGAGACTGGCAGTCTGCCGTCAGACCAGCACGGAGACCCCTGTCATCGATCTCCGGAGCAGAGCACCCTCTTAGATGGAGACACAGGTGTAGGGTTTCCCCCAAAATGCCGGCCATGCCGCCCGGGCCGTCGATGTGGGACGAAACACCGCAACTTTTCACCAAACTCAAGGAGTCCCAACAAACTGCGCTGGCATTCAGTCTTTTCCCTTTACTAAAATACGAGTCTGTAATGTGATGTAATGCTGATATCCTGTCTGTCTGTGTCTGGCTGTATCTGTCTGTCTGTCTGTGTCTGTGTGTCTGTCTGTGTATTTGTGTGTCCATCCGTTTGTGTCTATCTGTGGGTTTGTGTGTCTTTCGGTGTGTTTGTGTGTCCATTTGTCTGTGTCTGTCTGTGTGTTTGTGTGTCCATTTGTCTGTGTCTGTCTGTGTGTTTGTGTGTCTGTTCGTATCTGCCTGTCTGTCTGTGTGTTTGTGTGTCTGACTGTCTGTGTTTTTGTGTCTGTGTATTTTTGTATCTGTCTGCCTGTATCTGTCTCTCTGTCTGTCTGTCTGTCTGTATGTTTGTTTGTGTGTCTGTCTGCCTGTATCTATTTGTATGTCTGTCTGTCTGTCTGTGTGTTTGTGTGTCTATCGGTCTGTTCACCCTGCCTGTAACCAAAACCAACATATCTCTTTCTTCTGCCTGCAGAATCGGGCCAGACCGAAAGTCCGAACCAAGCAAGCGAGGCTGACATCAAGGACCAGCCGGAAAACGGTGAGCTGCCGCCATCACACCCCCATTGCCCCCTCCACGCCCCCCCCCCATTTGCCCTGCAGCCAGCGATAGAGCAGGTGTGTTAGTTCTGCCGCCAACACATCTTGGATTTCATATGAAGAATCTGATCTACTGTACGGCCTGGATCGAGAGGGAAACCCTACCTTTCCCAGTCCAGTGCTGATACATGCTAGAAAAAACACACTTCTCAACACATTTAACATGGACTGCTGGAAGGCAGCACTGGGGGACCAGACTGAGCGTCTGGGTCAAAGGTCAAGCAGAGTGGGACGTTGACAAGTGGAGATTCACCCAGTTTTTTAGTGGTACTGTGTTTGGGGCAGAGTACAGACTGCTCATCATGAGTTTTTAAATCCATGGAACTTTGGGGGCCCTCAAGCTAAACTCCGTACCGTATCTTAGAAGTCTACCGTGCTGCGTTACACCCTGGCATGTGGACTGAGGAATCGGCTGGGAGCGCTCCTTGTTTGGAGGATTTTAAGTCAGAAGTCATATAGCTGGTCTGAAATATCCGGGGTGGCCAGTCCTTAGCCAGAAAGGGCTGTTGTTTATGTGTTATGTTGTTTTTGCTGCAGCTCAATAATTAGATTATTAATTAGAGGACTGATTGGATGAAGAGTTCTCACACCTGGCTTTGAACAGTTGACCTAAAAATCTCCATACACCCCAGCCCTTTGCGGATAAGATAGGCCACCCCTGCGATATTTCCATACCTGTCCAGATTTATCCGGTGCTCAGCGAGACACAGAATGCAGCTGAGGTTTCGAAGGCTGTCTGGGGTATCCGTCATACCGCACGGCAGCCGTTTCCAGTCACACACATGAAAATACTCGCTTCCAGAAGCGAGAAGCAATCTCTCCCTATCCTTAGCATGTCGAGGCAGGATTCAGGGGTGGTTCTAGGATTTTTTTAAGGTGGGGGGGCATAAGGAGAACCATAATAGATACAGAAGGGCCAACCTTATTATTAGCCAATCATATGTTTTGAGTCAGTGACTGACAGGGGAGAAGGTACTCCAGGGGCCAGTCAGCTTTCAGCTGGGGCTTGCTTGCTTGCTCTTTTAATGCAGTGCTCGTCGCAGTTTAGGTGGACGCATTCACCGCGGTGGCTGCCATCTTCCGTAGTGGGACCGGAGGGGGGGGGTTCAGCCGCTGTCAGATGTAGCTGATGTCAGCTCGTCGTCGGCACGGGGACTAGCTGAAGGTCACCCCCTGTGTGGGTACATGCTGGCGTGCAGTAATGCCCTCCCCATTCCCTGTAGTTGTTTTGTACTTTTCTCCAGCGTGCTGGCCACTCACACCTCAGTCGGAGGATCTAGGGTTTAGCGCCCCCTCCAGGTTGGCATCTATCATGTCCATTCCTAAAGGCTAAGCTCTGGGGGTCTTGGCTGGTACCCCAAATTGGGTTGCCACATTAGACACACCTGGACCCCCCCTTCTACAGCAAAGGGCATGGGGGACACTTAAAAGCTATACACACCTCTGTCCCTCCACTCCTCCTTCAATGACGGCCTCATCTGGATTCAGAGCTGGGTGGGGTTTTGGAGTCTGAGGGAATAAGGCTTCGCTGTGCCATTTGCTTTAGAGAACAGCGGCATGCTGGGTAGGCAACAGACTAATAAAAAAAGTTAGACAGACCCTGAAGTTGATCAGGTCGAGGGGGAGGGTTCTTCTCATCGCATCCGGGAAGCCGCAGAGCCCACCAGCCTCCACCAGACGCATCCTGCACGACCTGTGTTTGACCCCCCTGCCGGTCGCTGCCCCCCCACTCCCAAACTGGGCTCTCTTCCCTTTGTCTTGCCCCCCCCCCCCCACCCCGGGCATCCCTTCTCCCCTCTTTTCCACCCTCCTTTTCCTTTCCGCTCCGGAAGGTGCGACATGGGAGGTGGGGGGTGGGGGGGGGCGTTTCCCTTTTACACCCTGACCTCCCTGGCCAGCATTACGTGCCGATGGGCCACCCTCAGCCTTCTGGGGACACACTTCAGAGAGCAGCAGAAAAGCCAACAGGACGTCCTTCTCAGTGCTATAGTAAGACGCCTGGGGACACGGTGGCACAAAGATGACTGTAAAGCCGCCTCTCGCTTCTCCTTTATTTTGTTTTTTATTTAGACTCCCAACTTGTCTATGCCGGGCATCACTTCGGTCTGTTTACGCATCCTGCCAGTTCACTGTGAACCCTGCGCCTTGGGGGCTCTGCACACAGCTGGGAGCGATTATCTGCCAAGGAACACGGCGCGGCGGGGGCGGGGGGGGGGGGGGGGGGGGGGGGGGGGGGGGGGGGGGGGGGGGGGGGGGGGGGGGGGGGGGG
>JAODKC010000036.1:22551969-22597277 GCA_026777985.1 Mormyrops attenuatus
TCCCATTATATACGGCCCCAGATCCATCAAAAAAACGTATTGTGAATCCTGGAAATGCCATCATTTTTGTAACCCTATTCTCCCCGCAGTGGTACCTGGGCTAAGGACTCCACAGTCTCACTGCCCGCTCAACTCCCGCTGTCTCCCCTGAGTGCGGCCCGCAAACCTGTACACCCGTCTGACAGAGAGGAGCGACCCCCCACCCCACCCCCGAGATACACCTGCTCCTAAGAGACGCATGGCTACAGCAGAACCCCGGCCCCTCCCTGAACCACAAGGAATATTCACCCCGGCACATGCATATGCCACGTATATCTATGAAACCCATATATATTTATTTATATGTATGGTTTATATATCTATATCTATATATGGGTGCAGTCAGTCTCTGCTGGAATTGCTTGTTGGAGCGTCTTGGAGGAGTGATTCATTTCTTTTGGGAAAGCGCACGATATGTTCCTGTCACCTGAGGCCAGAGGGTCAAAATGGACGGGACTCGATCCAACAGCCTCTCTCATCCTTTTGCTGTAGCTGGTCCTGAAGGCCTCTGGGCGTCTACAGACTGGTGTGTATATATAGCGTATGGTCCGTGATCTCAGAATAGATTGGAAGGTTCTTTTCTTGTTTTTTTTGTTTTGTTTTTGTTTTGTCATGGATCTGAGTGAAGTAGTTTGTGTTTGTCTGGTCCAGTGGTTTCGTCTAGTCTGATACCGGCTAGAGCCGTCTCCAATTGGATACCGCCGTCTCTCACCGGCACTGGCCGTGGGAAGTGGACCCCCCCCCACCCCACCCAAGAAGTGGGCCCTTGCAACAGGGCTTTTCAGGGACATACCATACTGCGAATGGAAAGCAAGCGAAAACAAATCCATTTATCCTCTCTGCTTCATGGGGACGGGTGGTGTCGGGACGGCGGCGGGGTGTGGTGGCGGCGGAAGGCGGTCCTGATGTTTCGATGACGGTCAGTTGGCAGAAGATCAAGAACTCAGAGGCTTGAAAAAAACGTCACGTATTTTACCAGGGTGTGTTCAGATTACTAGTCCTGTCCCCCGTGCAGGATGTATTTCGGCGATTTTAAACCCCTCCAGTGCTATGCGAGGAACAGAGGTGGCTTGTACTTCCGCAAACACTGACAATAATGACTTAAGGCAAACAATGGAATATTGAATTGAGGAAAGTGCAATTTCATTTGGTAGCTGTTGGATAGTTAAATATCTTCGTAAGATAGACATTAATGGGATGATTGTCGAAAAGTATATATATATATATATATATATATACATATATATATTTCTTCCTAGTCCGATTACACCTCCAGGACTCTAAAATATTGGGGTAAAAAAAGAAAAAAAAATATATAGCCTTGTGAGAAATGAGGGGAGTTGTCTTTGATTTTATGTAGATTTTTTTAATTGTTTATTCATCTTGTAAATTTATTTAGTATTTTGCTACAAATATCCCTTTAAAATCGCTAAACAATCATTTTTTAAGACATTCTCACCGCTTTTAAGCTAGATCATGTAAAGTTCTTTTTTTAAAAAACACTATAAGGAACCAGCTTATTTTAACGAAGCACATGATTTTGAAAAAAAACAATGTTAGCTCTATTAATTTCCCATGAGACATAATCCAGAAGGAACGACGCGAAGGGGTCGGGCTCACCCTGCATCCGTCCTAATCCACCAATTCCTCCGTCGTTAAAGTGGTACCCGGCTGTGGCCGGGTTTTTGGCGGGAGCGCTGATTAGAGAGCGGTCTGCCTCCGGCCCTCTCCAGAACCATGCACTTATCCCTGAGGTGGGCTGTGAGTCAGTAGCGTGTGATGGAGAAAATAAAAAATACAAACAGGACTCTAAGAGAGGGACAAAAAAAGTGGGCAGAGGATCTCCTTGGGAATATGAGGAGAATTTCGTGTTGGGCGAGTTTCGCGGCCAGGCAGCGAAGCCTCCCTGTTGTTTCACATGCAACTTGCTACCTTTTTTCGTTTGTTCATCATTTCCTATGCTATACATATATTTACAATCGTATGACTGACTCGTCCTCCGTCGATCAAGACTGAGTAAAAATATTTTAAAAAACTAAAAAAAAATCTGCATGTTCTAGTGTTAGTGAGAAATTTTTACATAGATTATGTAGACTTAAAGTAGTGTGAACAGACACAATATTGTTACCCCAAAACCAGGCACTTGCCAATAGCCTACACTTGTTTGATCCTGACAAAGGGTTTTTTTTACTATCCTTCACAATCAACCAGCTAAATGTTTCCTCAGATTTGCCTCTCATTTCCCCGATGTTTCCTGTCTTTTGTTCCATTTGAAACTATCAGAATTTTGTTTGTTTAAAGAATATATATCCCTTTTACGTTCTCAAATTGCACGAAACAATTGTTCCTCATCAAGGTGCCTTGAGCGGTGGTCTAGTCCTGAGTTGTTGCACAAGTTGTGGAGAGTTTTTCTTTTTATTTAGTGCTGACCCCCCACCAAACCCTAACCCCTTACTGTGTAGGAAACCACAGAGAATTTAGTCGTCGGATTCTGTTGCTAATAGGATACTACAGTAGTAACTGCGTTAATGATTATAGCGGAAAGCAGCGTCACATTCAGCCATTTTTTTTAACGACACACATCTCAGGCCTGAGTAATGATGACAGTTTGTTACTTATTCTGATGCAATCACCCCCACCTGTGATGTGTACGAGCGAGCACCCCCCCACACACACATACACACCACAGCGCCGTGGGGCCCTGCTGCTGTTGAGCTAGGTCAGCTTCCATCTATAAGACATGCCCCCCCCTCCAGCAAACACTGAATGGGTGTATGCTCTTAGGTCCTTCATGTGCTGTAGATAGTCCAGACCCCTAGTCCCCTGATTTCCATTCACGTCGGCGCTGGTTTAATGATCTTTATGGATGTTGCTGCAATTTTTAAATGGAAATGTCTTTTTTTATCGTCTTCCTGTTTTTTGTTCCCAGAAATGAATAACAAGAAAAAATAATATGCAATACCTGCTTGCACTCATGTAGACACTAATTTTTTATTTTTTTTTTAGTTATTATTATTGTTTTTTATCTAGTGCTGAACTTTGTCAGTCTGCAAGGTTAACTGACTACAGGATAACTATGTCAGTATATAAAGCCCCTCAGCCTAGTTTGAGTGTTTCGTTTTTCGTAATCTTTACAATTGAACTAACAGTAGGTATTTTCTCTCTTTTTTCACAAGCAAGCCTTAAACGAAACTTAAACATCATTTTTTTTTTTTCACAAACCCACATTGATATTATTTTTAAATGTGACAGTTTATTGCATTCAGGAGAAGCGAGTTTAAAAAGTCCATTTTTATATATACATTTTGACAACTTCGAAGTTATAGAGATTGTTTACTTACGTGTTGCGAATATCATTAAAAAGCATTTAGAGTACGGGGATTGTTCTCCTAGCTGTCTGCCATGGTTTAGTAGTTAACCTTGTGCAGGATTTGTGTTTTTTTAGCGTGACAGTAGTGTATGTTTTTGTTACTGTCCTCGCCTACCCTTTAGCATTGAGTTGGGCATTACATTCTTAATTATGTGCACTAAATATAAATAAATAGCGAGAATATTAAGAAGAAATGCGGCTTCTGGAGCTTATGAGCGAAGGGAAAAATTAATTGCACGGACATTTTTGTCAAGAAAAAATATTTTGAGCAGCATAGCGTCTAATCAGTGAGATTTGGCTGTGTGTGTAAGATACAACGAAATTGCACCCTTTATAAAGAAAAGAAAAAAACGAAAAACAGGAATATCAAAGCAATAGTTTGGGCAGTCTGTTTTCGTTGTGTGCGTAACTTAGTTATGATGCCAGAAATGGAAATCAAACAACGGACAGCAGGACCCGCAGGCAGGCAGGGCGGGGGTGTCCGACGGCGTGGGAGATTTGTCATTTGTATGTTGTATAGTTTTATTAATTACACTGATTTTAAAGCTGCCCTATTTTATAATGCAGGACTTTTGTAACATTGATTAAATGAGGAAAAATAGTGTTATGAAATTTATGATTGTTTGTATCAAGGCCACATTAATAGAATCGGTTTTGTTTGTTCTTTGGGAACTGGATTTAAGTTGAAAACTTTCCTGTTTCCTTTATATTTCTTTTTTTTTCCTTTTTGTATGTATTTAAGGACTCTTTCTTTCAGCTTTCAGTGGTATAGAATATTCCTATACTTGAAAAGTATAGGATGTTGAGGTGAAAATACCTATTGTAAATTGATGTTACAAGTATGCTGTATGTTTTGAAGGTTATTTGTTGCATCAGTATTGAAGCTAAATCTAGGTAATTCAATGGCAAGAGATGAGAGTGTTTTATATGCATTTTAAAAAATTAGTTTAGGCAAAAGACAATGACATAGGCAGCCAAAGGATGCCCCCTATTATAAATACATCTTGGCATCTTTTTTGTGTTCACCATTCCATGCAGGAAAATAAACATCTGGATATGCAACATGGTTCTTTTTTTTTCTTTTTGGTAAAAGCTCGCCTGACCCACCCCCACTGTCACCATTCATGGTCCCTCTCAAATCCCCAGGTGCTTCCTATTTGCGGTGCCATTCTAACCCTTCTCATTGGTCCTGCTCTCCATTCAGTCCACCCAAGTTACCCTGTAGTAGCCAATTACCTGCTTTCCCTACCACCAGTTTCCAAAAAACTCTCAAGGACTCTCAAGGAGGCTGTTAGAAAGTCCCCTCTTCTTCGCCTTTTTACACACATGCAATTTACTCATTGCAGACTCAATGCAGAGGTTTGTAGATGGCCCACATTATATGGACTGTACCATCCATAGCCAACACAGGGGGTGCTGGGTAAGCAGTGGAGAATTTCAGAGAGCCATAAAATCCCAGAATGCTCCCTGCAACAAGACAGGACATGTATGCAGAGAAGGCCTCTCTCCAGGTGTTGTATTTGTGGGGGGACAGGGGATGGAGGGTGGGATTTACTGAGTTTTGTATTTCTGGTTTTACAGTATGAAGGTGATTGCTTGGAGGAATACTGACTACGTTGATTTTTAATTATTTCCAAGGATCCCTAAAGCATTATGGCAATCACTGCCAAAGATGTGGCCCCCCAGCTTCCCCATATCACGCTAACGCGATGCTGCGAGCCACGAACGCACACATCCCGAAATCCCCCAGCGCCTCCAATCTCCCGCTGTCCTTAGTTCTCGAGACCTCTTCATGCCATCTCATCCCTGTTGTTTCCATCAGATTCTTCTGCCATGTCTCTCTGATCAGTCCGAACGGCCACGGCAGTCACAGAACAGGGATAATGCCTTGGAGAAGTCGAAATTGTCAGGGAATACCGCCTCTGTCCGTATTGCTTGGAAACTCGCAGCGAGGGCCAGCAGGCGGCTTGTGAAGGCAGGAAGTCATGAACCTTAGCAGGCCTACAATGGCCAGGCAAACCAATCATGTTCATTTATAATGACCATGTGACCAGCCATGTGCACCTGTCACATGGCAGTTGATTAGTTGCATTTTTTTAACAAAAAGAGTGTTTGTAGTCAGTGTTTAGACCATCAGAAATATATGTTAATCAAGAGGTTAAAACGTTTTCCTGGGGAGATCCAAATGCTTATTGTCCGATGGCCTCCGTATCACACTAAATGTCCATTTTATGAACAGCTGGGGACATGGACTGGAAAGGGGTAATCACTTGCTCAAAGACTGACGTATTCCACTCCTGCAGGATATTTATGCCTGAGTTTCCAAACTCAATCATCTCTATCATTTGTACTCCCCTGACTGTCTGAGAAATTCTGGCCCCTAAGCAGGAAATGGGGCTGAGTGAAGCCCTTGGCTGTGTTTCCCAGTGTCTTACTTCCTGCAGGTACTGTGCCTGGATCAGTATTATCGCTAGTCCTTGGACAAGTATGAGGAAAACGAAAAACAAAAAAAGACATGAACATGAAACATGAAATATGGTTTTCAATAGTATTGGCAGAATTTGTCAGGCTGTTTCTTGGGTATGACAGCAGCAACATAAATATGGATATATATATATATATATATATATATCTATATATAATGGAGAGCTGCAAAAATGTTTTTTCTTCAGGGTAAAAAAAAGACATTTTCTCAAATGGAACTGGTTTTAAGACCACGTCTGAAGAGCTTCAGTGACACCTTAAGCAGGAAGGTGTATGCTCTATTCCTCCTTACCAGAGATGCCTAGTATTTAAAACCAGAAATTAATAATATGAGTCAATAATAACGGCGGTAGAACTTTCTTAGTACAATAACGTTGCATTTCAGTAGTGACAACGTGGATTCTCCGGGCGCGAACGGGGTTGCTGTCGGTCTTTTGTCACGGTCGTTACTCTGACAGTTTACACAAGTAACTGTGGCATTAGAACCAAGCTTCTGGAAACCTCCTTCACGCTGTCGCGGCCGTGTTCTCTACCAGGGGACTGTTTTTAAAAAAATCTGAGAAAAAAAAACAGAAATCTGCAGGACCAGGAAGCATGTGACCGTGACCCAAATGAAGCCACCGATCCTTCGAACTGTTCTATTGCAAAACCCTCACGTGGTGCTAATTCAGGCTGGTCTGAAGGAGGACATGCTGATAATGTGATAATCGGGCTCATTCAGCTTTCTGACAGCTTATAAAGTATAGCAGTTTTATCTGCATGAAGTCTATGCACTAATCAGTCAAATATACAGACACGTTTATATATATATATTGTCGTATATATACACATGTATATATATATATATATATATATATACATATATAAACATTCTCTAAAATAGTGACCTACTTTGTTAACGGCAGCCTTCGCCTCCTTTAACGGCCAATGTGTTTTTCAATATGCCAGCTTAACTACAGAATAAATTATGTGAAAATCAAAAAAAGCCTACTACTAATATTTAACGAGAAACGAACCAGCATATTATGTCATATATTTAAAAAAAGAACAATTGTAGTGCCTGTGAAAGACTGTATTATACTGCTCTTCGGAATACTGAGTAATGTTTGTTTTTGTTTAAGTTCCTCGACACCAGGATCCTTTTCTGTCTACCAGACCCTCTTATAGCTGATGTACGAGTAACATAGAATATGAATGCATGCTCTTCCATAATCGCCTAGTAAGCTGTTATGAATATTACTAAAAAAAAAACTAAAAAACACTAAAGAGTTATGTTAGTCTTTTCTTCCTTCCATCATTCCTTGTGGATTCCTGCAGGCCTCTCTTACTCGGCTGGTCTTAGTTGTAATCGTTTGCTTGTTTGTTCATTCGTTTGTCCATTCATCTGTTTTGTTCCTCTGATTTTCCCCAGTTACATTCTCGCATTCGATTTTCTCAGCTGTCTGCTTTTCTGGGTGTGAGGGTGTGTTTTTTAATTATGTCTTTTTTATAAGTATTTCCCCTCTTCTGTATGGAAAAGCCATTGCCTTCAGATTCAGAATCACTATTTATTTATTTTTTTTGTTCCTTTCTGGTGGGGGGGGGGGGGTTCATTACACGTTCCCTCAGATCTCCATCGCTTCCCCGATAATGCATGTAGTGCTGGTTGAGGCTGTAAGGACTCTCGCCAGGTGTTTCTTACAGACGTTGGAATCTGACAATCGTTAGTCTCCAGTGCAGCTGCCCCGTGCCCCGCATCGACGCCGGGGCCGTCCTGTTGCGATGCACGGAGCAGGACGCCCCGCCTGGGGCCTCTCGTGCTGGAAGAGAAGGAAAGGAAATTGGCAATTTTAAGTGATTGGGATGTACATCCCAGGCCTCTTTTCTCGAAGGCTAAGCTAGCTGAAGAATCGATGTGACAGCTGTATAAAGCCCATTCAGCACTATTGGACTCAGAATCCCTGCCTGAGCAAAGTGGGGCTCCGGGAAGCTTTTGAGAGATGAGCTTGGGTTGTTCCCTCGATCGCGCATCAAAGGCATTGCTTTCCGATGGAAAGGTTGATCAGGACACCTGGGCTGAAGACCTGAGAGCGACCAACAGCACGATGACTGACCCTCGGCGGTCGATGTCCCTGCCTGACCACATGCGAGGCACGTCGATGGCAGTCAAACACGCAGCAAGTTCCGTATGAGGATCACATCTAACGATGTCACGGGTAATAAATGAAGAAAAGGGACAGGCTACAGTATACTGTGTAGCTAAGCATATGGTGTACTGCACTATTCCTTCATGGTTTCCTAACATTTAAATATATATCAGAGTGTAAAATGCAGAGAAGATGAGAGTGTAGATGTTTTCCATAATCTGACCAGTGCCAGAAGACTTTAAACACAGTATGCAATGAAACTGAATTGATCTTTTGGGGGTTATTGTGAAAGACCATGCCGGCCTTGAAATGTCAGTGTGTGGAGCATCTTCCTGGCTTACAGGACCTT
This sequence comes from Mormyrops attenuatus, assembly GCA_026777985.1. Taxonomy (NCBI): domain Eukaryota; kingdom Metazoa; phylum Chordata; class Actinopteri; order Osteoglossiformes; family Mormyridae; genus Mormyrops; species Mormyrops attenuatus. Next base: position 22,560,338 of record JAODKC010000036.1, read on the forward strand.
GCAAGTGCACACGGTGCAGCGCGTGGCTGGAGACTAATTATCACGATGAAGACAATCCCGGCAATATATTTTTGCGTGCCGGCGTGGGGGGGGTCAGCTGTCAGTGTGGCGTCCCACCTGGAGGACACACCTCTCCGCTTCCCGTGCTCCTGCTCATTGTTTCACACGCGTTTGTCCCACATATTCCTCCCCTCCTGTTCTGTCCATTCCAGAGACATCACACCACACAAGCGTCTCCATTTATTTGACACTAAATTTACATAAAACAAAACCTTGTGCCTCTAATACACTTCTTCTGAACTGACTGGTATCCATGAGTGCCCATTGTTTACTGATGGTTAGCTGAGTTCCACTGTGTCTGTACATATCACATGTGACTGAACTTACCATACTCTTATAGTTTTTTTTACTTTATTCTATTTTGTCTTTCTTTTCTCAAAGGGGGTACAGACCTCCTGACCCATCAGTGCAACCATGTCTTCACTGAACTTCCTAGAAGCAAATTGTGCATTTCCTATGCAACGGAAAAAAATAAATGAAATAAAATAAATATGAACGCTAATGCTGTACTTCAGCGCCTTTGCAACTTATTTGTGTTTCTCTCGGACTCTGGGTTTTGCATGTGGTACAGCCAGGGGTGTAGATTGAAATTCTGAGTTGCCCCCCCCCCCCAAATTTATATTATTTTGCAATTTTACATGTTCAAAGGCCCCTGTAAAATCCTGGACCCCCTGAATATACCAGGGTAGCATAATTTCATATCAAACTGTAACGTCAGACTGTTCGGTTTCAGTCTGGTTGTGTTTAACTCCAACCTTGATGAAAAATATTGTTCAATATTGTCCAAGAAATTAATATTTTTGGCATTTTCTTATTACCTCTGTAATGAATTCGGCATTAACCTGTTAGAAGGTAGAAGTTTGCCAGTGTTATGTGCTTTCATCACCTCAAAATGAATATAAAATGCATTCCTGAGTCAATTACTAAGCTTATTATTAATCTTTTTAATATAGCGGACCAGCGTCCCTATGCCCCTTTTGGTGGCAAGTACAGGCCAGCAGTTTTCAGCCATGTGACCTGGTGGAGGAGCATGGGAAGGTGGCTGTCCGCTAGCAGCCCTCGTTTATAATTTAGGTGAATGTTAGGCCTCCTCTGAATTGCTTCAGTAAATAACTGCTTCCATGAATGGCTAAATTGCGACATTTGTAAGGAAGCTTTGATACAGGCATCTGCTAAACAAATATATAACGGCATGTAACAGCTAAAAGGCTGTCACCTCTTAGTAGGGCCATCTGGATGGCTGCGAAGCGTGTATTGGGCATGATAGCCGTGCTAACGTATCTAACAAGAATGTGCTTCTGTCGTTAGCATAAATATGGTGTTTTACGGCAGCCTGAGAAACTGGCGTTTCACGTGTAAACAGACCCAGTAATATGGACGCAGAGATTAATAATCTGCATTGCACGTGAATCCAGTACAAATATTGAAAGAGATTTACTTCAGCTAAAAGCTTCTGGGATTCTTCGTGACTTTCTCTTATAAGGAGGACTTCCTTTTTCGTGGAGGTATGGTAAAAGTTGCCCCAGGTATAAGAAAGGTATGGCTGCAGGTGTAGCTCCAGGTGTATAGGGGTGGAGCCACAGGGGCTGAAAGCTGATTGGCTCCTGGAGTGCCCCCTCTGCAGTCACTCACTAGTTCAAAACATATCATTTGCCCTTCGGTATGAATTATGGCCCCTCTTATGCCCCCACCTTAAAGAGTCTTAGAAACTACCTTGGATAGCTCAGGTCATCGTGAACCACATCATGCTAAATTAGGCCCAGTCGTACCTTTGTTTGTCATACACGAGCGGCGCAGGCTGATGACAGAATGAGAAGCAGGTTGATCAGGACCACAGGTGTTCAGGATGCGATCCCGGGCTAAGGTGTTTCACTGGCCCCTTTCCCAGGAGGCAGGAATGCCATGACATCAGCTCACATCGATCAAGCTTCCCGACTGCACCAGGACCGGTTGCTGCACTGGGTCGTGATTTCCGTGCAAGAAGCAGAGCGAACGTGTACCTAATGACTCTGCTCGTGTATTTAATATGTAACACCTTGAATCATCAAGGAAAGGCCTGGAAACGAGATGGGAATAATTACAAGCTGCCAGCGATAATCAGTCAGCGTTCAGCCACGGAGGGCTAAACGTTCTGTTTAATAAATCATTCCGTTTCCCGACCCGCTTTGTCTTGATTAGAAACACAGATATGATATTTTCAACATACCTCACCTGGAGCTCAGACTCCATCCAGTTGAAGAGGTGCTGTTGGGAGTCACAGTCATGACAGATGATCGCATGTTAGCCCCTTTCCCATGCTTATCGTGTGTCACATCACTGGCGTGTGTGGCCAGTGGATTCCCCACAGCGTCGAGACCTATGTCATGAACTCATGGTGGTGTTTGCTGTAGGGTAACACAGTGGGCTACACTGTCACCTCATAACTGTTGTTGTGTGTTTTGATCCAGCCTCCACTGGCAGTGTGTGGAGTTTGCATGTTATCCCAGTTGTGGGGGAGGGGTGCGGCTCAGTGGGTCAGGGCACTGTGCTTGTGATCAGAAGGTCACTAATTTGAATCCCATTGCTGACAGAGATGTTTCACCATTGGGCTCCTGAGCATGATAGACTAAATAGGTTAGATATGAATGTTTCACATGGGTTTCCTTCTTCAGGCTAATCTCTAAATTTCCCACTGTGTGGAATAAGTTTATATTACATTGTGGGAACCAAATGTCCCACACAATGTGATAAAAACCTGTTATTTTGACGTTGTGGGGACCATTTTTCAGGTCCCCACAAACAGCTGTGAATGCAATCAAAAAAGTAAAAATTCCAAGTGTCTTGTATTTAGTTTGGTTACTTATGCTTATGGTTAAGGTTAGGGTTGGGTAGGGGTCATCATGTTAGGATTAGAGTTTTCCCCATAGAAATGATTGGGGAGTCCCCACAACGATATAATTACAAACCTCTGTGTGTGTGTGTGTGTGTGTGTGTGTGTGTGTGTGCGTGTGTGTGTGTGTGTATGCCCTGTGATGGACTGGCATTGCATGTGGGGGGTACCTCAGCCTCATGCTATGCTGCCTGCGATAGACTGCAGGTGACCCCGACCAGGATAAGCTGCTGGGAGATGGATGAATATCTATGCTGACAAACAGCCTCCAGATTCCCATCGCTTATAGTCACCTTATAGACACTTAACTTGTCATTTCATACTTACATATTTCAGGGCGTCCACTGAAATGGGTTGGATCATTCTTAGAGGGTATAACAGAAATGCCCTGGGGATCTGCATCCGCCTCATGAGAAGCCTGGCTAAGAAGCAGCTTCACTGCTGGCCTGCAAAATGCCAGACACACACACACACGCACACACACACATGCACACACACACGCACGCGCGCACGCACACACACGCACACACACACACGCACACACACACACACGGAAATACTGCAGAACAGCTCTCCCTGTGCATCCGTGTGACAGCGAACTTGGATTCCCCCCATGGGGCAGCTCAGCTGCGGAGTTGAGTTTCGGGAGGAGAGACAATCCCGAGACGGACCCATGAGAGGCGCTGTGAATAATTCACAAGCAACATGGGGTGTCGGGTTTCCACGCCAGGAAGACCCCCGTCTGCCTCCGCCCAAGCCACCCAACTCAGGCTCGCCGTTTCAGGGGAGTCAGGGGGGTCGTGGGGTCACGGCGGCTGCAGGGACTTGCATTGGTTTGGGGCGGGGGGTTGGTGGTTAGACCTCTGAAGCTGGCAACTGTGGGACCTTTATGCCTCATGATGAGCTAAGAACTGGTGAAGCTGGGATTGTATGTTTCATTTGCGTTTCTGTTTTCATTGCGAATGGACGCTTTTTGTCTACAGGAAGTGCTAATGCCAAACAGCGACATGCTCTGAAACTATATTTAAACTTAACCTTTTCATTTATTCAACGTGTCATGTGAGAGCGAGCCCATGATCGTACTATCACATGGACATGCGATGATGTCAGGGAGTTTAGAGAGGGACTGCTCCTGTGGGACACCCCTAACTGAGCTCAGCTCCACGTTTTCGCCACGCATCGCCCCTCTGTCTCGCTCCACAGCTCTGTTTTCTCCTGCTCACCGCTTCCTCTCCCTCTCCTCCTCCCTGCCTCCACTGTACCCCCTGCCTCTCTCCGCCCTTTACGCTCCTGTCCCCAGTGGGCGCCGCTGAGTCGCGATTCATTGGGGTGACGGAGTCCTGGCATCGTGCCGGGCTCCCATTCTCCATCTGCCGGCCCTGATTCAGGCAAGAGATCCCTAGATTGGGGCCCTGCTGTATGTCACCGGGGGCCGTAGAGGCAGCGCTTGGCAGGGATTGGACAGAAATGAGGCGGCTTGAACCGGAACCGGATCCCCCCATTGGGTTGGCTCGATTTACGTCAAAGCACCTCCCCTTGGTTCCACCCTGTAAGAAAGCGAGGCCCGTGAAACGACCGTGGACATAAATCTCCCCAAGAAAACAATAAACATCTGAGAGAGAGAGAGAGTGAGAGAGAGAGAGAGAGACTCCGGATCCCGGGCACGTGCTGATTAGCAGTGATGTAAGGCCCCCACCACACCTGAATCCCTAATGAAGGGGGTAAGGGGAGCCGGATAATGTCCCCACTGCCCATTTAGAAATCAGCATTAATCAAGGCTTGGTCAAGAGGGAAGAGGCATTGATAACATTAGAGACTGTTAGTTCTGCTGGACCCGCTTGGAATTTTAACGAGCCACAGAGAGTCATTAGCGCTTAAAACCCTGGTGGACACTCAGGTCTCGACTGGCCTGCAGAAGAGGAATATGACTTTGCTGCACGCTTAAGCGATGCGTGAGGAAGACCTATAAGGGTATAAAGACCTCACTCTGGCCTGATTCGTTCAGGGACGTTCAGGCGTTGACCCGTTCATCTAAAGCAATTCCGTGGTGCCGCCCAGGTCTACAGCAGGAGCTTTTGGAGGTTATAAATCTCAAAGATGATATTCTGCTATCTGTTCACTGGTTGAGTCGGTGACCTAACCATCTACCTTCCTGCTGGCTTTCTCTTCACCCTTCAGAAGTTCATTGGCTTAAAAAAGGGTTGCCCAACCCTGCTACTGGAGATCTACCACCCTGCAGAGACATAGCTGGCTCTAATGAGATGCTACTGTAGGGCCTGATTAGCTGTATCTAGTGGTAGAGCTCCATGACCAAGGTTGGTCAGCCCTGGCTTAAAGGAGCCAAATGACCCTCAGGTCTATGACATAGTATGGAGAAAATCCATCTCCAGACAGTTCCTGACATATATGCAGTGTCTCTCTTCTGAAAGACTGCTAAGATACACAAATGCTTCTCTGCAGGTTACTGTGGTCCCGTCTCCCCATCTCCGAAGCCTGCTCAGATACGAGGCCTGGCAGATGCCCACGTTGACGTGACCCGGAGTTACCGCCCTCGTACCTCAGCCCTTGGTTTTTCTAGCACACATCATTTGGCAAAACACAATGACTTCCTGTGACTTCCTGTCTGCTCGGATGTCAGCTGCTAACGGCTGTTTCCGTTAAGAATATATGCATTGCTATGATTTGCGTGTGTGTGTGTGTGTGTGTGTGTGTGTGTTATGGGGAGTTGTTATCCATGTGCATGTGGAGCCCAGAGCAGGTATTTCATCAAGCTTTCTGGAGGCCTTCTGTGACCTTCTCATGAACATTATCTCAGTGCTGCTCTCATTTTTTTCTGGGTGGAAGATGTCCAGCTGGCTCGTTTTTCATTTCTGTGGTCACATTTCGGATTCGGTGTGCGTATGTGTGTGATCTTATATATATTACATTGGATAACGCATTACATTAACTGCACCTTCATAATGCCTTTATAATGCATTTGTAGAACATTCATAAGCAGCATGTAAATATACCGTAACATCTTAACATACCTTAACAGCTGTAATATATAAATTAATGACAAATATTCAATACTTATACTATTATAATGTTTGTTTTTATCATACAATGATTGTTATTATTGTGTATTAAAGCTGTGTGTGTGTGTGTGTGTGTGTGTGTGTGTGTGTGTGTGTGTGTGTGCGGAGCAGCTTCAGCATGGATGACAAATGAAACTTTGAGAAGAACTGGGTGGATGGGGCTCAAACAAAAGGTTGGTTTGGTCTGTTGTCTCCCTTTTCAGTGACCAAGTGAAGGGGGGCAGGGAGTTGGCAAAACGTAAAAGCAATGACAAAAAAATAAATGTAAAGATTAAGAAAGAAAGAAAAATAAAGTCAGACTTAGTACAGGTACAGGCTGGTGGTCAAACGTCAGATCAGGTTATGGGGGGCAGGGACCCACTGAAACCACAAGTTATTTGTACATGAGAACAGGTGACCCAGATTAGAGCGACCCAGACTGAATAATCAGCACCAAGTCAAAAGACGTCATTCACCATTCATGAATGTTATTTCTATGACGGAGACCCATAACCAGAGCCAACAGGTACTGTAATGCTCCGAAAGGTCCGAGAAGCAGGGAGGAAAATGTGCTGGGTTACTCTGGGAAACGGCATCTGCTTAGGGAACAAAAACAACGACGATTCATTTATACGTGTTAGAAATCCCTGGCATCAGCCGGTCGGTAATTACGTCCTGAAAGCTGCCTGTTCTCAAAGGCAGGGTGGGAGGCAAGAAGCGGGAAGTAGGCAGGTCATGTGACCCTAGTCTGTTCGGCCGCCTACCTGCAGCTTTGCTGCTGCAAATTGCTATTTCTGTTTTTTGCTTTTTCACCCATTTATAAACTGCAGGGGTTTTTGGACATGCAAGAACAGGGAGAACTCGCAGCTCTGCTCCTTTCCTGCCCAGACCCTGTTTCATTCAGCTGTGGGATCACACCCTGTGATGATGTCAGCGAGCATAGCACAGCAGAAAGCTGGTTTATGGGGATTGTGCCGAAATGCATGTGAATCTGAAACGCATTCTCCCTGACCTTCCCTCTTAAATCACTTTTGCAGTGGCCCCTAACCGCTCTAAGTTCATCTAAGTTTTTTAATTTGCTATCTTTCCCAGTTTAAGGCAATGAAGATCTTGCTTGAAAGAATCCAGGAACATGGGGTGCTACACAAAATGTCAACTCTATGCAGAAATATCGCCCCCTATAGGCACATATCCCAAAGCTGTAACTGTGTCATTAGGCAGATTTACATTTACAGCATTTAGCAGACGCTCTTACCCCGAGCGACTTACATTGTGCTAAGTTCAGGGACAGTCCCCCTGGAGCAAATTGGGCTTAAGGGTGTTGCTCAGGGACTCAACGTTGGTAGTGCCTGAAGTGGGACTCAAACCTGTGATCTCTTGGTTCAGAGATCGTTCTGATGAATGTCTCAGGATATGTCTCGGAAGTTAGACGTTAATACCGATTAAAAGCTTTTCTGCCCTTATTGTGGACGAGGACCTGCAGGAACTGTGTTCCTTTGTGGTTTTTCAAACCATATTTTGAGAAATTTCGAGTGATTCTTAAGAAGCAGATTAGTCGCATTACAGCGCGTACTGCTGCAGAGACTGCGCCTGGTGGGATGGCGCCTTTAAACCCGCACTGCTGCCAAGTGCTCCTCTAAAAGGGGTGGCCGAGAGACGAGGCCCAATTCATTAGATGTGTTTAATAACTTGTCCTCTTAACGGTGACCGTTCACATCTTTGCAGGCTCAGTCGTTTTTTATATCTTTACTTCCCCGCAAGGTCCCGTGGGTCAGTCCCGCGATGCCAGATTTGTAAATCCGCGGCGTATTAATGCAATGGGCCAGCCGTTTAATATTCTCGAGGAGTCGCAGCTCGCGGACATCCTGTAAAAAGCCGGCAATCCATTTGCTTTAAAGCGCTGCTGTCACGGTGCGATTTAAAGCCGGCCGTGGCAGACGCCTGTCCAGGTTAAAGTCCCCCGCCCCCTCCCCAGGCCAGTCACCGGGCCCATGCCGGCCCCGTGGCCCTTGTGTACGCGCCTCACAAACAGGTGCCATTTATTTCACGGCTGTTGCTCTATTTTAAGTGAATTGGCAGACTCCAGCCCGGATTAAAGCGAAGACTTTGACAGGGTTCGTGTATTTTTACGACCCCCTTGTTCCTTAATCTCAGCAGGGGGCGTTGGGGGAGGGTATTTGTATTTCAGCCTACGCACACTCTGTTTGTTTGGTCCGTCGGCGTAACGGTATTTAATCCGTGGGAGGTGTCGGCCCTGAGAGTTCAGGGGCTCTGCTCTCGGGGGCCCAACCGTGGCGGCCCGCTCCCCAACAGCGCCCAGAGTGTCCGCACAAAACCGAAGGCCACCCCCAGTGACGGAGCCTGCCCTGCCCCCCTGGCTCGCCCTGGCAGGGAACCCACTTGTCAGCCGGGTAAAGCCATGACTGAGGCCATGTGTGAATATTAGACTGGCTTATCTGGTGAGACGCCAGTAAGAAATGTGGAAATTAAAATAAAGGATTAGAGCGAGGCGAGGGGCTTTTATTTATTTCATTTATTTATTTATAGATCAACATTTTGTGAAGCTTGTCACCTTATCGCTAATTCTTCCCGACACGTCGTTCCGACTGACATGACTGTAATTTCATGGCTCCTACGGCCTATGTAGGAGCGCCTGGGTGAGGCGCTGCTCCGCACTCCTGTCCCCCGCCTCACTCCTCAGAAATAAAAAAGCCCATGTGGGAGGTGGGGAACATCTCCTGTAACATCTCCTGAACATGGGGGCCAGTGTGTATTATCCCTAATACCTCCTAGGGACAACTCCACCGAATTTGGAGGATTTACGCATCGGAAAATACAGACAATCCTTATTTTGTTTTCCTGTATGATAAAATCTGCTCTTTTGTGGTTTGTTTCCTGCTGTGTGGACCATAGCTAATAGCTGCCAGTTTTATATTCTTGTCCTAGTCTGTCTTTTCAGTGCACTAATGATTCCTGGGAAACAGCATGAGCATCAGGGAAGGTGTAGACCCCCTTGAACGTCCTTTAATGTTTAGAGTTCACCGCATGAGCTGTAGGATCTGCAGAGCGCAGAGCCACAACGTCTCCTAGGTACAAATCTGTCACCACTGGCGCAGCCAGCCCTCTCTCCAAGGTGAATACGGTATTATTTTCTTTGGATAAACAACATGAACTCCGTATCAGTTTTTGGGTGGGGTTCCTCTTTCTCTGCGCGAGTCCTGTGGGAGCATCCGGTCTCCGAGTCCACATTCCTTCGGTCCCGGGCTACGTGCTGCTGTCAGTCCTTATACAAGGGTTTGAATGAGGGACATTTGCACAAGCAAAGGGCAGCAGGAGGGCTTGACCTGCCATCACACAACACACCTCCCCTCATGGGGATTTCTGAAAGGAACTATGGGGGGGAAAGCAAATCGTCCAAGGAGATTTTATTCAAATCCTGTTCAGGACATCAACAGAACCCCATAAATTTAGTCTGACTGTACAAATGTGACGCTTAACGCTGTGCTCTTCAAATACAGCAACCCTGAGCCCCAGTTACCGAACGTGAGGAGTGGTGTGACTCCTCCCCAGTGCGATATCACAAAGTGCCTGCAGACTGGGTGGATATAGGAGCCCAGGAGAGGAAGGCCCTCTCCGCTTACATACCTCAGAGAACCTTTAACACAGGAAGCTGTTTATCATAACATGTTGGGGAGATATTGCCTCCATGCTGAATCAATTAGGTCTGGCCTGTTTCATCATACTTCATAACTGGGGCTGTGGAGCCCAGTGGTCTCTAGAGCGTGGTACAGTGCTGTAATTGAATTTTGATTAAACACACATGGCTTGTGAGCCCGCGTGGCCATACAGAGAGGCGTGACCTGCTTGAGAAGATGGGAACTTTCCAGAAAACAGGATGTGCTTTGTTGGGGGGGGCGGTGGTGGAGTGAGGGGGATAAGATATATGAAATGTATGAAAATCAGGGACAGCTGGGGAACAAAGATTTCTTTATATTTCCATTCTGTCTGTTTTTAGCTAGGATCTGTCAGATATTTGAAAGGTAATGCAAAGCTGCCTGCTTTCTGGCCGTAGTGGAATTCTGCATGAGGCGGGGGCAGAACACGGGGGCAAGGAACTCTCGCTGTGTCCTGAGAGACAGGCATGTGAGACGTTTACATGGTAATTCACAGACTGTCACCGAAACTACCATCTCACCTGCTGACCACGGGGCGTCCAGTGATCACAGTCAGGAAGATCAGCTTACAGCCGGCATCCAAGCGTGAAGGACAGACATGTTAAAGACACTTAGTAAACATCAAAGATTGATGTTGATCTTTTTGATGACGCATGACCTATAGCTAACCCTTAACTGCAGCTTAAAAAAACGACCTTGTAAGAGAGCCAACATCCTCCGTAATCCTGACCTGACTGTTGTCTGTCTTGACATAGCATGAAACAGTAAAATCGAGATGCTTCTGACTGAAGGGTCGCCTGACCCTCCTCTCGGTTCTTCAGAGCTCTATGGGCCAACCCCTCACTATAAATGTGACAGTAGTGATATGTAGTGATTAGCGAGTGAACATTAGACATCTTGCGTATAGATAGTGTACTTTCCCAGGAACGTAGGAGAAGGTTCGGTCAGGCATCCACAGGGGTGAAAATACAGGTCACACACAGCTTGAAACAGACATATGTCATCATCTGTGGGGTGATGTGGGTTAGATACCTCCACCTGTGTCCAGAAGGTCATGGGTTTGAATCCCAGGGATAGAAGAGTAATTATTGCTGTTGCGACCTTGAACAAGATCCTTATCCTCAAAAACTCTTCTGGGGTACAAGGAAAACCTCCATGCTGTGTGCAGGTTTTTACCAGTGTATTAATATGGGGGTGTGTGCCTCACAGGAGAGCAGGCTGAGATGTGTGAAGATTGAATTTCCTTGTGTCTGCTACTTGTAAAATGGCAATAAAGGTGTTTTATCTATCGAACCAAAAGAGAGCCAGGGATCATCTTAACACCGAAACCTAAACGTAGCACCAATACAGGGTACTGAGGATTGCACAGACACGTCAGGGGCTCGCTGACACTCAGGCTATCTGATCCAAAACACGTTTCACGCTTTGAAAGAGAAGCCCTTTTAATTTCCTTTGTCTGTGGGTCTTTATTGTGTGCCCGGGTTTTCTCCATGTCAGCCTGCACTGAATGCATCTGGCAAACATATTTCAGCATTTTGGATTGACTGCAGCTCGTCTTTTGTTGACTAAGAACGCTTGTCACTCGCAGTATGAATACTCTATTCATTCTTTGCAAGCGCTATGATGTGCCTACAATTACAAGGAATAAGCACAATACCGAAACTAAACAAATGGCGAAGGATGAGAGTACCGACGGTCGGCAAAATCGTGGTCCACGTGTCACGTTTCCTAAAATCCCGTCAGTCTCACTTACCGCAGGCAGCTGGAGGAGTTCTACCTGACCTGCCTCGCCACGCCCTGCCCCACCCTGTCAGCAGGGTGACACATCCAGCCGGAATTTTCCCTGCCAATTTTTTATTAAATTTATTTCCTTAAAGACAAGCAAACGCTGTCAAGAGCTGGATGATCTCATCTGGGTTTTCCTGTTATTCCACATCAACGGTCCAGCAGAAATGCTGCTGGGGATTCTGGGAAGCGACGAGCACGATTAGAAAAGCAATCTGAGGTCTCTCTGAACCCCATTTTACAACAAAGGTGAGGGACACTGCCATCCCCCTTCATGAAGTACGGGCTCCCCCCCATCTCAGAGCTCTGGGTGGTTTGAAGGTCTAGCTTTAATTTTTTGGGAATTGGGGGAGGGACAGAAAGCTCAGCCTTCCCAGGGACCCATCCCAGCACTACAGCCTACTTCATGCGCCACGGGGACAGTGTACCTATAAAACACTCATTGGGATGGGGGTGGTTTTGTTTCCCCCGGCGCATGGAGGATGAGGTCGCGAGATTCCTGAGAGCTCCATAAATCTCCCCCCTCTCCTGTGCTATATTGATAAGCTCAGCTGTGGTTTAGCCAGAGTAGCACAGCAAGGGGGCCGGATCGGGGGGCGCACGACACGCTAAAAAAGTCTATCCAGAGAGCCACAGAGACCGTAATGTAATCGTTTTCGTTTAACAACTGCACATTCAGAAATGTGAACCTCACACATCGAACAACACACGCATCATAACATCGGAATGCTCTTCTTTTCATGGCAGTGTGGCACATTGCAGTGGCGTTTTTACGGCGATCCGAGGTGCCAGGCGGGGGCCTCCAGAGGATCAGATGCCTCGACTGCGAGAAAGACCAGCCTGAACGCAGACAGCGTGCCTATTGTAGGGCTAGCAGTCAGTCACTCAAAAATAAATATGAGCACATTACACTTTTATTACACTGTCACAATTACAGAACGGAGGCGACTTCACCATTTCCCCAAGCAAGGATTTTCATCACCAATCATTTTAATGCTGCTCTTTTATTTGAAATGTTTAAGATTCTGTTCCCCTTTACACAATCCTTCATTATCCTCCGCACCCACATTAACTAATTAGAGAAGTTAACACATCCTGACATGAACAATGGTTCTGGCGGGTGAGCCAGAGCGAACGCGCAGTCATATCCGTAGTGATTCAGATTGGTACACATGCATGCATACACACACTCACAGACACACACACAGGTTTGTAATTATATTTTTGTGGGGACTCTCCCTTCATTTCTATGGGGAAAACTCTAATCCCAACATTAACCTTAACCCCTACCCAGCCCTAAACTTAACCATAACTAACCAAAAAAAAATATGAGACTACAGCATTTTTCGTTCTTTGATTGCATTCACAGATCTTTGTGGGCACGCACGCATGCACGCACGCACACACACACACACACACAGACAGGCTGGGGCGGCCTGTAAACTAATCACACGGCTCTGATTAACTGCCCTACTCTATTCGAAGGTGCACGAGCGAGACGCGAACACGCTCAAGCGGAAATGGAAGCGCACTTGACACCGCTTGAACTCTGATTCCTTTCAGATAGCTCAGGGAGAAGCAGGACGGCATTTACAAGGGGAGATGAACCATATATTGGATGGCGCAGACCCGCGGGTGACCTGCAAGTGATCTCCAAGGCCGCACAGAGGGCTCCTCATAAAAACCGGGCTCCGTGGACATTTCCTCGCTGACTTTATTTACAGGTCGGCACTGTGACAGCTGACAGCACAGGGGCATCTAACAGGCAGATACGTTGAGGTCCATGACAACAGGAACAGTGGGGATGTACACAAACAGACTGCATGGCCCCTGAGGCAGGACACTGCTTATGATGCCCGGGGCTAAGCGGACTCAGGACAAGGGACAAGGGCTCAGTATCAGCATCCCAGGCTTGGAGATTAAGGTGCCACAAAGAAATTTCTTCAGTCTCTCTTGCCATAAAACAGGACTCAATTTCCTCTCTCAGGTCTGCAGTGTCTTCAAGAAACAAAAAATAATAAGTCTTGTTTCAATCAGTAATTTTGATCTTGCGATGATTATTTTCCACCTAAAAGGAAGAGAGAGAAAGGGGGGGGGGGGTGATTAGGGAAACCAAGCAGATCATATTTTCACATCCCTGTTCCTTAAATGCATAGAAACTACAGTCACGTGTCACATTGTCACCACTTCAGAAATTTGCAAGCTAATCTACCATAAACACCTTCTGACAGTTCACCATAATCTGAACACAGATTAACTCTACAGATTAGCTCTATGGATTGGAGCAGTAGACATAGGTTAATTACAATCATCAACGGTGTGGCTAAATTAAGAAAACACCGTTATTCTGAGACAGCATGAAAACAGGATGTTTTCACAACTTTGGGTAGACTGTAAACCTGCTACTTCTGGAACGTTTATATAACAGATGGCCTTCTCTCCTAAAATAAATGTAAAAAAAAAAAAAAAATGGGGGGGGGGGAAATCACAATAAAATAAATTAAAGAAAACAACTCAAAATGGCTAACAGCATCTTTGCAATGGACATTTTCTCTGTGAAACGACTTAACGCTGATAAAATGACCACACACCAGAACACCTAAATAAATGGAACCCAAATGTGCACTGTAGTACACATGTTGCTTTGACCCGCCCTGACCCTGGGGAGGCCCCCATAGTACTTTTTATAGACTAGAGTTCACATGCAGCTTCCTGCATAACTGCCACACTGTAGATGGCGCAGCTGAGCTCTCCCATACGCTCCATGTGCAGCAAACTAAAAAAAAGTGACAGATTTCTGCATGTAACTTAATCTGATATAACAAGTAACATATAGGCCCTACTGAATTAATTTGCGAGCTACCACAGAACACGCTTTAGTCTCATTTGGGCTGGCTGAATGGAGAGAATTATGGAAGCCTCCTACGCTGGAGGCTGGCCTAGCAACCGCGGGAAGGCATTCCTGTGGCTGGCGATTTGGACGATGGCGAAAGCCACATCCGCATTCATGTCCGTAGGGTGCAGCATTGAGAAGCGAACACCGCCTGCTGGAGGGCGTGGGGACAGTACGACAGCCAGCCAGCTGTCCCAGCAAACATCACAGCACCACGTCACTGCAATTGTGGCTAGATAAAACACCCCAGCTCACAGAACACATTTACCACGGTGCCACTAAATGCCACATCTCGCTGATCAGGAGAATCCCATCCCAAGGAAAACTGAAAAGGACAGCTGATATATTTACCATTTACGCTGACTGCTCTCAGAGGATGAAAACATCTTGTTCCTCATTATTCCAACTTAACTGTAATCACTATTTTATTATCTCAGTGCACAAGCAATATTTCTGCTCTGATTTAAAACAATTCCCAAATCTAAATCACAATCCTTGTAGCAACACATCAAAAACATTACAATAAAAATCACCAAAGCAAAAACCATTTAAAATAAACCCAATTTAAGTTAGTGGTGCAAGATGAGAGATGTTGGGGAGGCATTTTTAATAGGGCTAATTTCTTCCCATATATCAGATATCTCCCGTCAAACGTAACGATCATGGCAGCAGCGGTTACGATTTTAACACGGAAACACACTTTGCTGCATGCGCAGACTTGCAATCCCACGCCCAGGACAGGCTTGTCTAGATGCGGAGGAGGCAGAAAAGGAGGACGAGGGGGAGACTGAAGGAGCAAAGCAGCCAAACCCCCTCACTGGCGGGAGCTGTCTGCCTGCCTAAGATTGCACCGCCGTCCACCAGCTTGCTATCACGTTACGCTCATCCCTTTCAGATACCTCCAGTGTCTCCTTTTCGGGGTGCAGATGGAAGAAAATACACACCCAACGGCAAAGCCATACAGTATAGGGCTGTATGGAGGGGTGCATGGGGGGGATGGATAGAGGGGCGGATGAAAACTGCAACAAAAAGCAGAGCTTTGCCCTCACAGGCGTTCCAGCTTGTGACAATATAAACATTTAGATGCCTGTAATGGACGCCACATGCGGCTGCAGAGAGGCACACTCTTCCATCACAGCCGAAGCTTACAAGTGAAGAGTAAGAGACGGTGCAGACTGGAACGGATGAGAAGAACGTAGGGGACCAGCGAGGAGCCAGTCTCAGTCAGGACGCGCGTGTGTGTCTTAAGCCTCTGCTCCCATAATGCTTTGTGCTACAGCCTGACATTTCAGCCGCGGCTGGGGACCGGAGGGATCAGGGGTGGGGGGCAGGGCGGGGTGCAGCACAAGCCCAGCACAAGGCCAGCCGCACCCCGGGCAGATGGAGGGGGGCTGGAGTCTGCTTGTTTTCTCCAGTGGGTCACTGCAGCTCCTGGGATGAACTGTAAACGTTTCTAAGGCCCTGTGTTAATGGAAAGGTTACGGCACTGCAGCATGGAGACTATTGGGGGATGTCTGTGTTTCTGGAAGTGATTTCAGAGACTGACCGGATGTGCTGGGAGAGCAGGACGCGGCTGGACCATCTAGACCATCCTCACCTGGCGCCGGCATTCAGGGTGAGAGCTGTGTCCTCCTGTACGTCTCGTTGTTGATGGACAGCCGGGTCAGACGGGCACCATAATAGTCCACTATGTAATTGGAGCCGTCCGAAGGACCCACAATCTATGGCGACGGGAACCAGGGAGATGCGAGACATGTTAGCCTGGGCCCAACTAGGGGCTGGGCAGAACAAGAGAGAACATGGCCACTCTATTCATCCCTGCTCTTCAGACAGATACACAAACACACGTGTATATACAGGCAAAACCAAGGTTAGGGGTTAGATAGCGTTCAGCCCCCTGAGCACTTGGGATTTAGAAGCCCTCAGGTTACACATTTCAAACCAACGACCTCCCGGACAGATGCACAGACGCCAACCCACCGAGCTACGCAATGTATCACTGAAACATTTTAAAGCAATCACTCATAATTCTTAAAGGAGCCGGGGGCTGGTTTTGAACCAGACGTCCACGCAGCATTTATTCCACTGAAAACAGCGGGCGGCGTGAGTAAGAATATTCATGCACACGACCTGAGGACAGGCGTCACGCTTCTGAATCGGAGCCCGGCCTGCCTCGGCCTTGTCGGCACGGAAACGCTGGGCGCCGTCCAGCCCGGAGATCAGCTTGTATCAACGTAACTGCGAGAAGCTGACACACACCGACAGGGTAATGGCTTCCCGCGAGTGCACCGTGAACACCTGGCCTCTGCGGAGTGGCTCTGGCGGGAGGAGACCCATCTGGTGCGCGGGGGTTGATGGGGGGGCAGGGAAAGGCTGACTGTGATTGAAGCCGACTGCGTTAAACAATGTCAAGGTTAGCGATGGCTCGTGTGTGAATAATCCGGGGTAGCCGAGATTAGCCTCTTGCCTGCGATCTGCCGTCATACGTAGTTTAACAATAAGAGGATTGTTTTCACAGAAATTAGTATGTTTGTTTCTCAGCAAAAACGTACAAGCCAAAGTAACTCAGTCACTGGTATATAAACACAGTCGCACGCCATCTCTGTGCTCCTTAGGGGAAGTTCCCCTAAACTCTAATTTTAACGCTATTCATGGTTCCGAAACCCACTCCAACTAAGGAAAATCATCCTGCAGTCGGCATCTTTGTGGGGACAAATCCTCAGAATATAAATACATAGCAAGTCTGGCAAGGACAGCAAAACCCCACACAGCCACACACACCCACACTCATATACGTACATATAATTAAATGTACTAGGTGTTTATTCATTACTTCTCAAAGAGGCATTTCCTTGTCGATGCTGCTCTTAGCCAAGGTAGTTATACTTAAAATATGGCACTTTAGCAAGTAATAGCACACATAAATGGGCTCTGGGGAAAGCGAGCGTTTTATCAGCGGTGTCACTCTTTAAGGCGAAAGCGGCAGCACCCGGACGGAGTACAGCTAATTGGGAATGTAAGCGTGCGGCGGTGCCCTGTGCCAGGGGCGCTGCTTAAAAGCATTGCTCTCCCAGGGCCCTCAATCCGGCATTAACCGAACAATAAACACCGACGGCTCCCCGTTAATCAAAGCCACGGTCGCCGCCCCATAAATCACTTTTTAAATAATAAATAAAAATGATTTCTTATTTATTTTTTCTGCTGGGAAAAGCTGCCGGTCTTGTTTGAAGAAGACAGATTTCTGAAACCTGGGGGGGGGGGGTCAGACAAAATATTATTTTGCAGAGCGGGACAGGGCGGGGCATCAATGAGTTATACATTTAAATCGCTGCAGCCCGACAGGCCCCCAAACCGGCGTGAGAACCCGCAGGCCTCTGGTGTCTGCGAGATTTATGTCCCTGATCCATTCTGAGATTAGCTTAATTCATTATCTGGAGAGGGGGGCAGCACGCAGAGAACCAGCTCATCTACGGCCGACCAGATGATAAGAGAAGCTTCACACTAAAAGACGGCGGCCTTCCGGCTGACACGCCGCCTATCCGGCAAGCTGGATCCCTCTTCAGGCCATTTCTTTCCTCTGTGCAAAAGTAAAGCTAAACTTTGCTCGATTTCCACCCCCAAAATGAGCGGCATGGCCAGGCAAACACCCACAGCTATATTCAGCTCTGTGGATCAAAGTGACATTCACATGAATGTCAAATGGTCAAAATACAGTCATGGGAGCCTCATATAAAACGGACTTAGTGATGTTTTTCTGTTTGGTGTCTCTTATATCCATCCATTTCCCAACTGCTTTCCCAATACAGGGCCGGAGGGGTGACTATTGCATTCTTTTCTAAAAACAAACTGTCAAACAAAGTGAAGCCCCTAAGTGAGTCAGCTCCCGATGTATCAGGCTGCATGCGGCTCATGCTAAATCGGGACCAGATCGGCATGTTGTTTTCCCTGCAGTTGTACTGGACACATTAAAACATCCTTCAGCCAAATTTAAATCAGTTCAGTGTTTCTCCAGACCCACATGCCTCAGTGTAAACTTTGGGATGGGGGCGGGGCAAACAAATGGCCTGGTTTTTCCTTCTGTCAGGCCTCCGAGCCTCAAGGGGGGTGATGGGGGTTGGGCTGCACAGAGCTCCCTGGGGGAACATGCTGCAGTCCCCAGTGGTGCTGGCGGCAAGGAACTCCCTAACACACAGGTGGCAGGAAGCATCTACAGTAGCGTGCTGTCAGGATGCAGTAAGGATAATGGGGTACAGAGGCAGACATTTCAGGTCCAGAAAGTAAAAATCCAAACCAGGATTTTGTTTCAACCAACCAATTGAGTACTATGTGACTCTTTATACTCAACTGATTGGTTGAAACAAAATCCTGGTTTGGATTTTTACTTTCTGGACCTGAAACGTCCACCTCTGGGTACCATTCACATTCCACCTAGCGCAAGAGTCTAGTTATATCAAAGGCACAGAGCGCCGCTTGTCTCTGCACACAGACGCACATACTCCTGACCTGCACTCCCTCAAATCAAGCTGGGTCACATCCCATAACTTCACTCTGGCCCCATGCTTCCCCCAGACCCAGGGTACATAAGGCAGAAAAGCCAGTGAGGTGAGGGCCTGTGGTCCAGGAGGGAGGAACCCACACCGCCTACCTCATATCCTGGGCTGCTCCTACTAGTCCGGTCACTCACACTACTACACACTACTTTCTTATGCTTAGAGGAGTGTTTCCCAATCTGGTCCTCAGGGACCCACAGACAGTCCATGTTTTTGCTCCCTCCCAGTTCCGGACTGTCTGGTAGGGAAACACTGGCTTAGCGTACTCTGAGCAGACGGCTATTACTCTTCTTGGAAAACAGGCTAAATGGGCCATTGTCAGACAGACACTAACATTTAAAGATGAAACAACTGTCGTCACTAAGACAATAATTAGGGTTTTTACTGTTCGATAAAAATGTGCCCATACCCTCCGGTTCTGCTCACCTGCATAGAGATCAGCATGAAGTCCACCAGGCTGCCGATGCCACAGAAGCCCACAGTGCAGAACTTCAGCAAACCTAGAGGAGAAAAGCGAGAAGATGCCAGTTGGGGGGGGGGGGGGGACGGGCGGCGCTGCACTGCAATCCTGTGCTGTAACATACGGGGATTTTTAAACTTTATTTTCTGCCCCAGATGCAGCCATGTGTGCCGTTTGCAAACGAGAGCATTGAAGATGGGCGAGCATTCATTTACTGGTCCTGTTTGTTTTTTAAGAATCTCTGTTCTAAACTAAAACCCACACCACACATGCAGATCTGCCTGTTCACAACATTGACGAGTCCGCCAGTTCTCCTTGTACTTCTAACTCCAACGTAAGCAGGGCTCCCTGGATGCCGGCTCCATCTTCCGGCATTAAGGCCTGCTTAAAATGCTGCTGTGCCCGTTCGCCTCCTCGCTTTGTCACCGCCGCAACAGCGCGCAAAAAAATCCCTCCTCGCCCCACGTTCCGGGCACCATCCAGATAGACAAACAAAATTACAATCAATTTACACGGGGAAAAAAAGCTTCAACCCCTGCGAATGTAACGTAATTACAAGGAATTATCATTAATATTCCTGCAAATTGGCCATTCGGCGACGGCTCCGCGACTGACTGAAGTGTCCATTTAGAACGAGCTGTCATGCGTCTGTGCCACAAAGCCGGGCCCTTGCAGCCCGGCGGCCAGCCGCATCTTAATGGCTTAATGGCACAGCGGTGCCGCGGCTCGCCCGCTGCCAGGCAGGGCCAGGTGCTGCGCCGTGCAGGGACCCGGGCTGGCTCGCGCCCGCACAGTGTGAACTGCCATTCCTGTCCCTGAGCGCAGGAAACAAAAAGCCCTAGGACAAGGGAGGCCTTTCATCCGCTGGGGCCTTTGTGATCTTGCAGGTGCTTAATTAAAAATAAGACCTCAATCAGAAAGAAAAAGAGGGAAAAAAACATACATGCTGCTTCATGCTTGACTTCAGTGTTTTGATGTATTTCCCATTTACCGACTGAGTGCCTCTGGGTGAGATAATGGTGGTATTATTCCGTTCTTCACGGGAGGAACCAGCTCCCTTCACTCTACCGGGAGGGTGCAGGGCACAGCCTCTGCTTATTAATCCCCCACTCTTTCACAAAGTCGCTTTCTCAGCCTGGGCCCCCCGAGCCCGTTTTTCAGCCCGATTTCGCGGAGCAGAAGGCGGGCGCTTCATCGGGCCCCCCCAGCACCCCCCCTGGAAGACAGGGCAGGTGAGCTCCTGTTCCTGTGGTTTACAGGACTGGGCTCTTGTTCCCTTAGGCCCCAATCAATGATGCGGAATAATAAAATGCCAAAGCAGCCATTTCCTCGCCTCACTGTGCTACGCCAGGTTGCACGTCTCTCCCCATCTCCTCCAAACGGGCAATACACACCCAGTTGCCATCAGTATCCTTAGTGGACAGTGCAGAATATCCATCCAGCATACTGACTCAAGTTAACAAAACGATCATGGATCTGGAGAGGAAACGATGACCTTTAATCCAGCTTTTAACTGTAATAAAAGTATGTTTGTAAGGAAACAATGGTAAACTGGATAAAGTTCTATGCGTGTCTAATGTTTGAAAAGCTTGTGCACCATGTGCTAATGCCTTCCACTCAAAAACTATGGCTTTCTGTGATGATTTTGCAATGTTTTCATGCCATACCTCATTATCAGCATTCCTCTGCATTTCATGCAGGTATGGTTTGCAGTTTTCATTAAAAAAGGGGGAGTTTTGTGTTAAAGACGCTGCGTGTCTGTTTGGAAACACACCTCCCCCCTGCCACACAAGGGAGACGCTGCACCACTGTGTTTTAAAGGCTGATCCACAATTAAAATTAAAAAAGTTATTTCTGCACAGAAAGCAGCCGAAATACCTTTGGGGAAAAAAAAAAAAATCAGTAATTGGGAGACTGCAGTGGCTTTTACCATGAAACAACGGACTATGACAGGATATTCTGTGAAACATGAGAGACGGTGGGATGTTGAGGTGCAGGCCCACCTAAAGCAGGGTAGCCCAGGTAGAAACGATCGGCCCCCAGCCAGCCCAGGAAGAGAGAGAGGGCCACCGCCACTTTGTACGAATAGCCATTCCTGAAAGGCAAGAGAGAGAAAAAACACAAACAAAACTGTACTTACTAAAAATTTCAACGTCAGCTATTTCATTGAAACAAATACTGGAAATAGGACATACACATTTCGACAAGGGATACTTTTGTTGAATCCAACTTCCTCCCCACTGAATTTAAAATGTGTCTTGTTAGGAAGGCGGCAGGTGACATTGGGGGCTGGCAGGCATTCCACTGAAATCACAAGATGGATTTTGATATGAGACAAAACGAGAAAAACATGTTTTATAAAGTGCTATTTCCTATACATGTTCCATTAATAAAGTAACACTGATAGGCCATTATAAATTGTAAAATCCTTGCCTCTCACAGACACACGTAGATTAGTACTGATCCCAGACTACTGGTTTTCACTTTATGTTTTCAAGAGGAATCCCTAATTTCCTTGCTAAAATTAAAAGAAACCTACTTACCCCAGGCCGAAGAGTCCTTGCAATTTTCAGGCTCTTGGGTGGCATCATCTATTTTTGGGTCTTTACACCGGTATGTGATCAGTGTTAAGGAAACTGAGATCAAACATTTGCAGAAAATAATTTCGCGTCCCATTCAGAAACACCCACTAACGGGCTTTTATAAATACACATATATAGTAGGCAAATCATATATAACATGACAACTGTTGCCAAGACTCACCATTCAGAAAACCAGCCAAAGAAAACCCTCTTCATGAAGAACGCAAGATCGTTCACCTTAAGACCCCTCAAATAAGCGTTCATTATTTATTTGATTAAATCGAAAAATGTACACGTTGCATATAAGTCAAAGAATCTCGACAAAATGACTTAATTAATCTAAATAGATGCTTATAGTAAACTCGCTTCCAGTTATTATATATTATTTTATACAAACGTCTTGAAGTTCGTCTGGTGTTTATTACATTTATGAATATAGCTCATATTTTCATTTGAAAATGCCTAAATCACAATCATTCAGAATGATCTATACAACTGCAAATTGTCATTTTTCAGCATTTACAGCGGTTAATTTGGTTTGGCGTTTTAACTACATACAGTTGATGTTGGTGTAGATAACGTTTACGATGTTTCTTTCAAATTGTAAGATATGGAATTCATTTAAAAGACTCTTTCATACATCACAAAATTAAATTACTGGCGAAATTCATGTTCACCGTTTAGATGTATTTAAGCATGTATCATATGCTAACGGTATTCTTCTTAAACAAAGGTATGCATCACAAATCATGTTTCATTCAAATCAATAAGTACTCGACTACGGGCATACTCACGGATGTCAGATTTGACTACGTATGCCAAGCAGGTTGGTAGAAATGAAAGGACATTTTCACTATGCCGCAAGTTAGTATTAAGCCAGTATGTTTGATAACAGGCCAAGAAACCACATCACTCAGGCCATAATAACGATTTGCAGCTCGATTTCTGAACCTCGGAGCGAAGGATATTGTCCCAGGCGTAGGTTTGTGCAGTCGTCCACTTCGGTCGCTAACATACTATTTAAATTACAATAAATTAAACAGAACAAAAAGAGCTGGAGTTTGGGGTAAAAACAAAGCGACATCCTCCAGTAAGCCGCCATATTGGCGCAGTTTCCTAGCCACGTGATCGATGAGAACCGCGTGACCTTAAAGGGACCGCGCCACGCCGACCGTCAGACCCGACTTCTAGTCAGATTTCCACCTGTAAGAATGCCGCTGCTAACTACAGCTAGCAACGCACCGCAAAACAAAGCGACATAAATGTTATCCGTCACAGCCAGCTCGCGTTAAATGTGACTGCGGGTGCCTTGCCACAAAAGGAAAGTTTGTCAGCTAACAACAGGTTAGCTCGCGAGCGGTTAAATCTATTTCAACTGACGTTACCCCAGCTAGCTAGCTTTATTAGTAGGTGGAAACCAGAGCTGACCGAGATGTTGGAAGCGTTTTTGCCTCCAAGTAACTTACAGCGTGCACCTGCTGGTCAAACGAGATAAATGGATACGGCTAGCTCCCTACTGTCTGGTAAATAAATAACTTTAGCGCAGTTAGTTAGCAGGCTACATTGGCTTGACCGTCATCCGTTACCATAGTGACTGTAGTTCAAGGCTCGCTCTTGCGCAACGCGACAGCACTTCCTGTTTCAGGTGAGGCGTGGGCTGTTCACTTCCGTCGGACAGGTAAGGATCGGCGAGCTTCGCAAATGTCTGCCTGCACGCTTTCTGTCTACTTCATACCTGAGTGCGTATGTGTGAGCCGTAGTTGACAGGCTTAACGGGGAAGATTGTTAGCCAGCTACAGAATTGTAGTTGTTAGTCGCGGGCGGCGATCTGCGTTGACCAGCTGACTGGCTTACCTGTAGTTTATCAGGTGGATTAGACAACCATGGATAACACCTTCATATTTGTTTATAGATACCAAATTACCGGCGGTGTTCTGTTTTAAAACTAATGTCATTAAACTTTTGCCACGTTTTAAAAAGGTATAACCAAAGTTTAAAAGTATTTAGAATTTTAATAGTAAAACACATTATATTCGTCAGAGCTACACGGAAGCTGCATTGATTACGGAGAGCTGCTTCGTGTTGTTTTCATACAGAACGACAGTGAAGTTACTTGATATGATTTTCATTCATCGGGGTCGTTACGATCGTTTGGAAATGCCTGTGTTGTACAGTTACTGCACCGAATATCTTTACGTTTATAGCTGTGCTTTGTCTTACAGATTCTGTCACGTCTGAGAAAATATCACTGAAATGTATGAAAATGTTCCCACAGGTATGCTGTAAAATTAATATTAATTAATAATAATTATGTCATAGCAATGTATTGGGTCATAATAAATTCGCATCTGTAGCAAAGTGAACCCTCTGAACCGGTTACTAATGGATATAATGTGGAAGCTGATATATATGGTGAAAAGGTCAGCACTCTGCGTTTGTCTGGTTTATGCAGTATCGGCTGTGGAGCGGCAGCGGGTCCTGCAGGCACTGGAAAGGCTCCAGGCCAAACTTCTCCAGCGAGAGGAGTGGACCCACTGCGAGCGGCTGGGGGCCCTGAGTGACACGCTGCGGAGCCCTCTGCTGGGTCACATCCTCACCCTTCAGCATTCCATCAAACAGCTGAAAGAGCAGGTAAACCGTTGATTACCTGTAACCATCCCCAGGTTAAGGAGGGCAGGTAAGGGGTTTATTATGCGTGACTGTCCGCAGGTTAGGGAGGGCGGGAAAGGGATTTATTATGCGTGACTGTCCGCAGGTTAGGGAGGGCGGGTAAGGGGTTTATTATGTGTGACCACCCCCTTTTTTGAAATTGATTGATACAGTTCATGATCCAAATGAAGATACTGGCAGGAAGCAATCTTGGGTACTTCTGGAGATAGACAGGTGGAGGTGAGAGTGTGTACACTCAGGCGTCCTCAGTGATGGTGGGTGTTGTCATAGATCTGTCAGCTGTTAATATGCTCTTGGTTTGAGTAACTGCCTTGCCAGGGAAGTATTGATGAAATGGATGAGAACTTGCCCTGTCAGCCCAGGCTAAATAAGCTGAAGACTGATAAGTTTACACTCTGTGAGTCTAAAGGTCATTAATACATTACCTGTGTGAAGTTGCGGTACATAGCAGAAGAATGCATTGATTCCCTCCCCAAGCTTCTATTGAGACTGTTTTAGTGGCGTGTGCTTCCTGATTCTTTTTTCACTCTTTTCCCATTGTTGAAAAAATGTACTACATTTTTCTTTAATTTGAGCCTGTACTTCCATGAATTTGCTTATGGATTTTTTAATTATATCATTTTAATTGTCATTGGTAGGTTGTTATAATTTATCGAAGGACTCATACTTTTTTAGGAAGTTAGATAAATCCAATTGATAATAGTGATTTATATTGTAATCTGTTGTAGTTCCTCCCCCTTTGCACTTGAGTGACTTATTTTTGTTCTGAGAGAGTGTAGTCCCTTTGGTGATATACCTGCAAAGAGGTGTCCCTGAAACGCCCCGTCTCCGTACATCCCCAGCTGAACTGCCTGCCGGCCGACACCTGCAGCGATTTTAGCTTCTCCCGGAAGGGGCAGCTCATCGTCAGCGCCAGCCGGCCGCCCAGCAGCCCGCTGGGGGCTGCCCCAGGCTCGCTGGTGTCCAATGGCTCTGGGCTCTGCCTGCCGGGCCGCCTCTCACCCGAGCAGCTGCAGAGATGGATCCAGGCGGCAGCGGAGGTGGGCTCCCTCCAGTCACCGAAGTGCCACTTTTCCCAGCCAGAAAAACAGTGTTTCACATTTTGAACTGATTTTTTTTACTGGTATAATGTAAAGCCATTTAAATTAATGCACGAAAAGATATTTTGCCCCACCCATGTATTGATTGTTTTGGTGAAGTCATTAAAATTGGATTGACGAGGTAACAAATGGGCTGCCACTGGACATGACTGGTGCTGAGTCAGCCTGTTCTCAGCAGGGAAGGCCGACTGAGCAGATCAGCCTGCCGAAGCCGGCGTCCGGGGGCCTTGGCTTCAGTGTGGTGGGCCTCGGCCCCGACGGCGTGGGCGGCAATGGTGTCTTCATCCGGCAAGTGCAGCCGGGAAGCATCGCACACAGGTGAGCTGTCCCCTACAGGCGCCTCTCCCTTTACTGGTCCTGATGTTGTATACTGGTTTATTCAGCTGTTCTTGCTGAATTTTAAGAATGCGTAGCTAGGCTGTAAGGTTTGAAGCATGCATGCAGTTTACCAGCTGACATGGTAGGATGTCCTTTTGCGACGTTACCCAGCGTGTGCTCCTTGGTGCCTTCCACCTCACAGCTTCTTCTCTTCCTGTAGAGATGGGCGGTTGCAGGAGAACGACCAGATTCTGGCAATCAATGGGAGCCCCCTGGATAAGAACGTCACCCAGCAGCAGGCCATTGGTCTGCTGCAGCAGTCAGGCGAGCGGGTGGACCTGGTGCTGGCCCGGGACCCGGCATCCCAACGCCGTGCCCGTTTGCCAGGGCCGGTGCAGTCGGTAAGGAAGGTTTTGGCTGGGCTTCAGGCTGAATGTGGAGTTGCCAGGATACTCTTCATGGAGTGTGTGCTTTTTGGGATCCTGCGCTACAGTCCTCATGGGCCTGCAGAATAAGACATAATTACTATTCCCCCTGAGGCGTTTATTTCTGTTTTCATTAATGCCCCTTTAATCCCAATGAGTGAGTGAGTGAGTGAGTGAGTGAGTGCCCGGTGCTACCCGACGGCTCCCCCATCACGCTAGTTTTTCATTCACCGCCCCTCCAGAAATCAAGTTAATTGAATTTTGGTGCTAAAAGAGCCAGGTTGTTTTATCGCAGCTTTCAAATTTAAGTATCTGACAAGAAGGTCAAAACAACAAAAAGCCACAACTGTTCTTTCCCAAAAATATTTATCAATTATCTTTTTGGCAGTCAGCCACCTGATTTATATATTTGCGCTTTGTGAGAATGACATGAAAAAGATGAATCGTCTATGAAATATCATGTATTGAGGCTGTAGTGTCTGTTTGCTCAGAGGTGTGACGTGATGCCTAACCCCCCCCCAAGCTGTACTTAGCAGTTTAATAAACAAAAAATGAAGGAGCGGCCCCCAGCGCATGTCTGTCATGGTGAGGTCAAACCCCAGGATTATTTTGTCCACTGAATCACTGAGCTCCTGCATACACATCTGCTTTCCCACTCCATGGCTCCCAGGCCGTATAAACAGCTTCACTCTCTCCCTTTTTTCTATCTATAGCTGAGCTTTTACTGCGAAAAGCTGAAACAATATTTATCCATCAGGGTGCCGTCTTCTAAGCTCCTGGGATTTTGAGCTCTGCGCCTTAAATGGTGTATTTATCCAATGTTACTTTGGCAGCCCCCCCCCCCCCCCATTTAACAGTCTTGAGCCTGACATTTTCACAGAACACTGATTCCAGATTCTTGCAGAAATATTTTCATGCTAATTATAGTGCAGCAGAATGCTTAAAATCATGCAGCTCTGCCACATCGTGCCAGGCTGCTCTTTCCGGGAGAAATTGGGCTTAAACCACATCCCAGGCTGTCCTCTCCGGGACAAATAGGTCTTAAACCGCATCCCAGGCTGTCCCAGGAAGCCATTTTTCTCTTAAGTGGTGCAGTGGCCAGAGGAGAGCCATGAGGAACGTCTTTTTAGGAAGAACTGGGGCTACCCATTGCAGTAGATGATCTTGCTTGGGCTTTAAGAAGGAGGTGAGCACCTCGCCACCTGCTTTCAGCTGAGAGGTAGTGTAAAGTGTACCGCAACTCATCAAAAGAGCCACAATTCTAATAGAGTGTGATTTCATTCATACCTACATATGTCCACTGTCTATGGCTGTTTTAATGTCTTAGAACTGCTTTGATTATCTTTCTGAACATGTTTCAGATTCTCGTCATATTTTAAGAACCGGGGGGAAGGGCGGCGTTGAGAAACACTCTGGCATCTGGGTCCCTTGGATGTTTAAGATTTGTACTTTTCATCGCAGCATTAGGGTAAAGAGCAAGGTTCCTTTTGCGATATTTCAGCCGCTTAATCGGCCCGGTTCATTTCTCTGCTTGTCTAATAAATATTTTAGCTGTTAAAGCAGTGGAGCTTGCTGTCAGGGTGGGCGGGCCTTCAGACAGCGGCTGAAGAGGTAACAGGAAGCCAGCGCTGGAATGTGTGCCCTTATCTCTGAAGCGGCTTGTTGCTCTGCGCTAAGCATTTGGATGGGGACTCATCTGCCGAGGAGCGATGAACGCTGTTCTTTATTAGACGGGGAAAATTGCCACGGAAGTCACCCATCTGATAAGCAGGCTACTAGAGAAGGGGGCAGGGGTGCCCTGACTGATGATCATTAATAAATCCCAAGGAGACTTTGGTGATTTAGGTGCACTCGCGTGGGTGCGTGTGTGTGTGTGTGTGTGTGTGTGTGTGTGTGTGTGTGTACGTGCGTGCGTGCGTGCAAGTACGCTGCCTGTGATCTGTGAGTGAGTGGCGCACGGGAGGAGACCCTGGGGACACTCTGACCCCGACTGATTAGCAAGTTACATTTCTGACCTTGAAGGGCTCTGGTTTTTAAGGATCTCAGTTCTCACGGCGCTGTGACCTAGTGGGTCGTGTCCAGCTCTGTGTCCGGCGTTTGTGGTTTATGACAGAGGGGCTCACTGCGCAGGGGGCCTGTCAACACCCTTAGGGTGTAAATGTGAGCGCTTGCACAGGGGGCCTGATAGACTCTCTAGGGTGTACCCTGCATCGCGCCACATGCTGCCTTATGTGGGATAGGTTCTGCATCACTGCCTCCCTTATTGGATGTTGCTGAAAATGAAAGCATGGATGATAATTTACTCATTTTTATCACCCTAATTTATCGCATGGTAGCAGGCGGTGTGATGGTTACGGACACAGACTTGTAACCGATAGGTTGCTTGCTTAGGTCCCTGGGGGGGGGGTGGCTTTCTTTCTAACCTTGAGCAGAGTACTTAACCTGAATTACCCCATAAAAATACGTGAATAGATGAGTATAAGTCTTGGTTACTTAGTATGAAATACGAGATGAGCAGCTGAGTAACGCGGCTGGACCGAAAGGGGGCGTCTTCACAGTGCGGGGTGCCGGGAGAGGCAGCAGTGTCAGGGCGGCATCACGACTCCGCGTCGCTCCACTTCAACAGGAGCTGTGGGGCCACGTGGAGGAGATCGAGCTGGTGAACGACGGCTCCGGCCTGGGCTTCGGCATCGTGGGCGGGAAGGCGACGGGTGTGGTGGTGCGCACCCTGGTGCCTGGCAGCGTGGCCGACAAGGTTGGTGTGTCCTCCTGCATCACCCCCATGTTATTAAATATTCAACTCAGTAAATGCCATGCTTTTTTTAATTCGTATATATCAAATTACAAGCTAGTATATTTAGAAATGGGTTTAAAGTCAAGCTATATGCTCAATTTATTAATAATATATAATATTATAATTGTATATAATGTAAGACAAGTCTGATTGTGTTTGTCCTGTCTGTACAAAATGTAAAAAGACTTGTATAGGAATTGCAATTCCCTCAAGAGCAGGACTGTAAAGTGCTTAAATGCCGCTTGAGTGGAATGAAAACATAATTGAAAAAACCTTGTATCAGCTGTTATATAATAGCGGCGCGAGATCCCTGCAGGTGGGTTATGCTCTCGCAGGCCCTGCCGTTTGTGTGCAGGCTCCAGTCTGCTCTCATATCCTGCTTTCTCCTTTCCTTTTTGTTGTAGAGCTGTCTATTATAATTAACATTTGATTTGTGGGTTTTTTTTTTTTTGCATCTTTTTGAAGTTCTCCCCAGCCCCTTTTCCACATGGAGCAGTCGGGCTTTCTGTCACCCTATAACCCAAACCCACACTCGGCCCTGCCTTCCCCCCCTTTACAAAACTCCGGCTCCCAGCAACAAAACCCTCCTTGTTGGAAAGCCACGGTGTCGTGTTTCATGCATCAGCGGAGCTCACGCTCCAAAAAGCTGTCAAAATTGGCCTTTTGTCCCCTGTCCTCCTCGCCTCTGTGCGCCCCCTGCTTGCTGCCCTGCACACACGCACGTGCGCGGGTGGGGGTGGGAGACATGTGGCCTGAGCGTGCTCGCTCGATGCCTTTGATGTCTTTGTTTTCATTTTCTGACAGATTGCTGTCTTCCCTCGAATGATCGTCAATCCCCTCTTCCCCCGCCCCCCCCCCGGTTTCTTCCAGAAGTTTCCCCGCTTACAGTTCCGTTGTTCGATACCTCTCCCGCTTTTCTGCCGACCTCAGCAGGCCTGAGGTGAATTCTCCATTCCCCACCCAGCTAGCGGCAGAATGATACCCATGCTCACATGTACTGATACTCGCCGTGTTTACTGCGTGACCGGAATGCATCAGGCGGCAGCACCTTCCCGCTAAACTGGGGAAGAAAATAACATCAGCAGAAATGCATTTTCTTTTGCACTCAACCACGCAGTGAGGTATTCCTCTGAGAATGTCTTTAGGTTATTCCCCCTGTTCTGGCTGTTATCTGTTAACATTAATATATTATCTGTCTCTCTCTCTGTCTGTCTTCTAACACATATTCTGATCAGGGTCACGAGGACTATGCTATTATTACTAATAATACTATAGTCTCAAGGCCAAGGAAACCTGAACCTAGTGGTTTTCCGGGACCTCTATTCTTCATGCCAGTCAACCCCGTTCCACCAATGAAGAGAACATTTTATTTTATTATTTTTTTAAATGACGTGCCAAACCCAGGCTGCATAATTGATTGTCGTGAATTTCCCGACCTGGGAAAAGCATTTAAAACTTCTCTACGACTTCTTTTTATTTCTGAAGTTATAGGTTTGTGGCAGCCCCGGCTCATCTGCAGTTTCATCCACTTAAGTCTTTGCTGTCTGGTTGTGCGGACTCTTCTGTCAGCTGGGAAGTGGCTGTAGTGCTGACTGCACTCTTTTGCTTCTATTTTGCTATTCAGTTGTATCAGCAGGATATCGGTCTTGATTTACATAAGGAGGCTTACATGACTGGAGTCTTTAAGTGGGTCCCGCCACCGTCTGAACACCCTCCAGGCCCTCAGATACGGCCTGTGGAAGCTGGGTAACCTTGCAGCACCCCTGTCTGCCTTGAGAACCCTAAACACATTTTGACTGGTGCCTGGTAACCCTGTCTGTAAATAGCACTCTGAAGTCTCATCCAAATGGATGCTATCAGGAAGATGCAGGAAATATGGGGTACGGGTGCTCAACCTCTATGTATGTGTCTCTACCTGGCACTCTAGTCTCAATGTCGCCTCCTACAGGACGGTCGGTTGCGCACAGGGGACCACATCCTCCGCATTGGGGAGACTCCGACTCAGGGGCTGGCCAGCGACCAGGTTGTGCGGGTGCTACAGGGCTGCGGGAGTCGCATCAGGATGCTCATCGCCCGGGACCCCCTGGGGGGACCGCACGCTGCCCCGCCGCCACCCCCGGCTCCTGCCGTTGCCCCTGTTTCCACACTGCCTCCGGTCCCGGGTCCCTCTCGCAGAGGAACCAGGATGGTAAGTGTGAGGGATGAAGAGGCGGTATGTTCTTTGTCAGTCTCTCACATCTGTTATCTGAACAGCATCACGGGTCATGTGTTTGTTTCAGCCAAACCTGGATGGGTATGAGATCCACGAGGTGGTCCTGAGGAAAAAGGAGGGTCAGAGCCTCGGTATCTCCATCGTGGGCTACAACGCCATGACCAGTGAGAGTGAGTGGCCGCTGCCGCAGGGGTGGGGTCTGTACCCCGGAGGGTAGTAACCCCACAGGTGCCCGAGTAAGCGACCGTCATTCATGGTCTCTGTCCCGCTGCATTTCAGATGCCGTGGGGGTCTTTATAAAGCACATCATTCCAGGGAGTGCCGCGGAGCAGAGTGGGAATATCCGGGTCCATGACAGGATAATAGCGGTAAGCCTCTTCATCACTCTCTAATTATAATTTACCCAGCTTTTTTGTATGAGGGAGAGGAGCAGAACCTGGCGGCAGAAGCTGGGATGCCAAGTACTGGGGAGCCGCCATCAGGCACGTCACCGTGTCTGCACTCCGCTACCTATCTGAATAGCCCTTTTCCTGCAGCTGGACGGCATCAACCTGCAGGGCTTCACCAATGAGGAGGTGCTGGAAGTGATGAAGCACACCGGCTCAACGGTCAACCTCACCCTGGTCAGGAAGATGGCATCCAAGACCACTCCCAAAGAGCTCTCCCTGGATAAAGGTGAGTGGTGGTGCTCTGCTCACTCTGCCCCCCCCCAGCAGCTCACCTCGGCCACATCCCCTCACTGGTGACCACCCCAGTACCTGCCGCAATGGGTCTGTGAGCTTCAGTGCACACCTTGCTTTTCCATAATGCCTACTCTTTCCTTACATGTCTTATTGTTCTCATCATAATTAACTTACATACTTAAATAAGCGAGCAAGCTTTTAATTATGCAGTGAGAAGCACCTACAGACAGTATCTGCGTGACGTCCTGCTTGGGGCTTTCTATGGGAGTGTTATCATAGGCTGCCTGCATTCACAGTGCTGAGCTTTTTGGAAATCACTCCCTGCGGGTTATTAGCACGAAGTTCCCCTTAGGCTCCTAAGTCACCTCCCACACTGCCCGAGGCTCGTCTGCAGAGAAAGTCAGGATGACTGTGTTTTGCCGATTGGTTCCAAAAACTGTCCATTTCACACGTTCCAGCAGCAGAACACCTGGCCTTTAAGTAATGAGTGGCTTGATGAGCGGGTAACTGCACGGATCCAGCGTGCGTTTTTTGGGGGGTGTCCCAGGGCTGGGCGCTGGGAGGACAGCAAACGTTTTTTTTTTTTTTTTTTTTTAAATCTCTGTGCATCTGTCCAAAAAAACAAGAAAACGGGTCACATTGCTGCACGGTGTCCGTGTTCATCATACCGTACCGTACTGCACAGCACTGTGCTGACATCTAACCTGGCAAGGGAGTTCTCTGGGCCTCAGAGATGTGTGCTTCTCCCAGCATCCTCCTGAGGGCGCTCTGGTTCTCTCTAGTCCACAGGGAGCCCTCCCGTGTGTCTCTGAAGAGGTCGTCCGAGGTCAAGGTCCGCTCAGATGTGCAGAAGGCCCCCGCCGGCCCCGAACTTGCAGAGAGCCCTGTCTCCGGGATCAGGCCACAACTAGCCAGAGGTGAGACCTCGCTGTCTGCTTGACACTTCCAGGGGGCGCCGTCATCGCCATGTCGCCGTGCAGCCCTGCTCCTTTGGCCTCAATAGGTGATTGGTGGGTGTCAGCGAGGTGCTCAGAGCCATGAGGCTCCAAGGACGGGGCCCCCCACCCAGTCTCCTGCTTATAACGTTATAAATAGGACACAGTGCCAGAAAACTGCATCCCCTCACTGCTAAATGAAACAGACTTATTAATGTGAGACAGGGTGATTCAGGTGGTTGCAGTGGGGAAAATTATGGCAGATGTGTGCTTGGGCGGTGGGCGGTGCGGCTTTATCATTTAATGGAATCTGTGTTTTGGGCCGCGGCGCTGCTGTAATGAGTAAGGGCCTTCGAGGTGCGGAGCGTGTTGACGCGCCCCTCCCCCGTGACTCCCGCCTGGTTCAGGGGTCCTTCAGAGTTTGTAAGAGCTGGCTGACATCGGTGCATTGCTGGAACACAATGCGGGGTCATGGTGAGGCTAGGCTGTCACTCGAAATCCCCCACCCCCGGCCCGGTTACTGTCACACTAGACAGCCCCACTGATATATGTATCGGCACGACGGGACCGCCAGCGGAAGAACGGCCCGGCTTGCATTACACTGCCGCCTAATTAATCCAGACGGGGCCCCTGGCTGCCAGGCCCTCGTATGCAGGGTTGTGTTGCACGGGGCCACCAGGGATGGGCCCCCGTGCTGACGGGCCCCCTGCTGGCAGCACATTATGATCTTATTTCCCACAGTAAAGTGAGATTGATTTTAAATAACACCCCCGCTGATGGTATAGCCTCTTCTTTTCATACTTAATACCAAACTGTTGTTATGTGCTGACCATTAGAGCCCAGCATGAAGGATTTGCTTTGCAAGACTCAGCTTTAAGGCCTTTTTTGGTTAAGGTGTTGAATTCTGTATCCTGTGATGTGATGATACTGAATCCACTTCACAGCCCCCTGCCCACATAGCGCGCCAGCTCCAGTGTAACTTGTGTTTAAGTGATCTGGCCCTCAGGGTTGAGGGTTCAAATCCTGCCCCCCTCATGTGTGTGCGGTTTGCATGTTCTCCAGGGTTACTCAGGTTTCCTCACCCAGTACAGAAACGTGTAGTTAGGTGTGTTTGTCTATCAACTTTATGGCGCTTTTCCACTGGCATGCAGGAATCGAGCCATACTACAGAGTCCAGTTACAGCGCGATTCCAGCTCGTTTTGGTTCCACTGCAGAAGGGCCAGCAAAAAAGGGCTGGTAAAAGCCATGCGGGTTTGGAGAGTGACAGTGACGTAAAACCAAAGAGATGCGTAGTTACTGTTCACATGGAGTACATCATGATTTACTGTGTTCTGAGAGTTGCTGTCTTTTGTTAGCATCAAACTCTAGGAGAATTTGAATTAATTTGAGTAAAATTTTCAATACAAATCAATCTGTTCAGCTGTTCTAAGTAGGTTTTCGGGTTCTGAGTTATCGGGAATGCATCAATACACCGCGATGTGCGATACTACTGATTATTCATTCATATCAACGCGGAACACCGGTATCTCCATGTGTCTCTGAGATGTTGGTGATGCAACCAGCTCGGTTTGGTCTGCTAGTACGCAGGGCCATGTCAGCGTGATTATGGCTCGGGTAGTTTTACAATGGAAAACCGTCAGTTTGCGGTACGGCTAGGGTAAGGCTTGGTTCTTGGGGTAGTAGAAAAATACCGATTGATGGCAGATCCAGGAATCACAGCGAGTCATAGTGACACACACACACACAGAACCGTATCTTATATGGGAGGAATGTGGGGCATGCAGGGGAACCCAGATGAACATGCAGATACAGAGAGCCAGGGCTGGATCTGAACCCTAACCCTGGAGGTGTGGGGTGAACACAGCAGCCTCTCACTCACCCTTTCGGGCCATTTACTGCTGTTATTTTAACTGTCTGCTTCAGTGTGTTGGAGATAATTTAGTACCTGCTGGGCCTTGAGGTGCATGTGTGTATGTATTCCTTGATGACTGACCGTCTTCCCATCAGAGCTGCAAACCCTTCAGTTTAAACACAGGGTGGTTCTCTGGAATTTAATCGCACTAATTTGACAAGAGCAGATTGCCCCACTCTGGCGGTGTTTGGGGTTCTTTGCCCCCTCCTGGGCTCTGAGGATTGTGTGTGCGACCCACTGACGGGCTGGGCAGAGGGAGGGTCACTATCACAGAATCCCACTGGCATCAACAGTGTGATGTTTTTATGACTTGTAATTGGCATGCCGGGTTGTCCGGTGTGTTGAACGCTGTGTGACTTCCTGTAACACTTTTCCTGGGCCTGCACTCTGCCGGCTAGGCCCCCAGGGCTTTGCCCGCAGCAGCTGGGGGTGTCCCCGCACATTCCCACTAAATGCCATTATCATGCTGCGCAGTTGGAGTTGTGCTGCGACTGGCTTCCCGCTCTGCCTATGTTAATACCCCGCTTACTCACCTGTGCCACTATCCCAGATCAACTGATTTTCTTGGGTGGGGGAGGGCTCTAATGGAGACGTGTTGTTCCAGCACCGGACCCGGTGCTGCTCGCTGAGAAGGAGCTGAGGGCAAAGTGGGAGCAGGCGCTGGGACCCGAGTACACAGTTCTGGTAAGAGCTCGCCCGCGATGTCTGCCACAGAGCTCAATGAAGTGGGAAGCTCTGGCAGAAACTTCCAGAACTAAGGCCTGGGGAGTGAGCTCTGCGGGAGGATGAAGCCTTTTGTGTTGCTCCCCCCCCAAAGGTTGTCGAGTTGGATCCAGTGATCGAGGATGATGCTGAGCTTCAGAAATACTCCAAGGTAGCGTAATGGCGGGGACACTGTGCTGGGAGCTCTGGCCAGCCTGCTGCATGACTCACGGTCCCAGTGACGCCTCTGTGTTCCATAGCTTCTTCCAATCCACACCATGCGACTGGGCGTGGAGCTGGACTCCTTTGATGGACACCACTATATCTCCACCGTGGCTCCTGGGGGCCCCGTGGCTGAGC
This sequence comes from Mormyrops attenuatus, assembly GCA_026777985.1. Taxonomy (NCBI): domain Eukaryota; kingdom Metazoa; phylum Chordata; class Actinopteri; order Osteoglossiformes; family Mormyridae; genus Mormyrops; species Mormyrops attenuatus. Next base: position 22,596,379 of record JAODKC010000036.1, read on the forward strand.
ACGGGCTGCTGAGGCCAGAGGACGAGCTGCTGGAGGTGAGCCCCCGACGGCCTTCCACATGCTAAGGGCTTGTAGAGCCGCTTGACGTAGGGCTGACCTCTGGCGCCTCCTGCAGGTGAATGGAGTGCAGCTGTATGGGAAGTCCCGACGTGAGGCGGTGGCCTTCCTGCGGGAGGTACCGCCCCCCTTCACCCTGGTCTGCTGCCGCCACCTGAGCGCCGAGAGCGCCGACCTCCAGCCCGACGTGGAGGAGCCACGGCTGGACGACTGGCTGAGCGGTGGACCGCCGCTGCTCCAGGTACAGCTAGCTGGGTGCTGCAGGTCCTTCCACTCACTGGGGAGCAAATATGTACAAGCCAATGCTGTCTGACCTGACGCTGCCCCTAAAAAGCTAGCACTTATGGGTGTGCTGCGTTATCCTCATACCTCATGGAGGACAGACATGCCCATTTCCTGGGTGTGAAATGCTCAGTACACTGTTTCTCCTTCACTTTGTATACACGGTAGCTGGGTTTTATATAAATGTACTGTCCCCCGGGCATTCCTGCTGCTACCGTGACCTGATGTACGGTCTGACATGTTCGTCCCTCCTCCCTTTTTCTGCAGCAATCTTTTACATTTCCGGGGGTCCTAGGTGGCAAAAAGACCTGGTAAACAGTGGGTGTGGTTCAGGGCCACTATGCGGCCAAGGGTTTCGAAAATAATATGAAGAGGGTCCACTACCTCGTGCTGTAGTATGCATTTCACCTCTCATGTAGGTGGGGGGGGGGGGGGGGCGTCTTCAGTACACAAAAACAAAAAGTTATCCTACATAACTTTAGGTTAAAACCCCGGGCTGCATGCAAACGTGTCACCAGTCTTTGTGCCAACAACAACCAGCACGAACACGCTATCCTGGA
>JAODKC010000036.1:22617850-22637150 GCA_026777985.1 Mormyrops attenuatus
CCCCGCCCCGGCCCCCCCCCCCCCCCCGCCCCGGGCCCCCCCGGTCCGCCCTTTCGGATCGTTGGGGCACCGGGCTGCGTTTCGGGCGTATCTCAGGCTTTTGGGCTCGTCTCTGTCCTGTCGTGGTTTCTGGTGGCAGGTTTCGGCATTGCGTTTCCCTTGCTGGCTGTGGTTGGTTGATTCCGTGTACTCCTATGCCGTTGGCACCCAATCAGATCTCTTCTTTTGGCTTATATGCCAGACCAGAAGCCATTCGGGTGGATTTTACCCGAGGCCTCTGCTCCCATACCTCGCTTTCCATCGCTCTCCTCCCCATCCTTCCCATGGCCATAAGCAGCAGCCCCCACCCCCACACTTGTGTACGATCCATCATCACCTCTGCATTTGTCTGAGACCTCTGTCAGTGTAACATTTATGGCAATAAATTATCAACCTGACATACTGTGTCGTTTCAGAAGTTCTTCAGTTGTGGGATGTGAACGGGGATATGATTTGCAGGACCATGTGGTCGCTTGGGCCATGGGTGGTATGTGCCGTGCGTGGTCATGTGGGCTGTGGTAAGTGTTCCGGTCCAGCTTGGAGACGAGCCCTTTTTAAAGCTGGTTTCTGCTGTCTGGTCCATGGCTGGAAATGGCACCTCCCTGTGGGCAGTTGGTAATGGGGTCAGTGAGGTGCAGTGCGATCGCTGTGTGGTTTTGTGTCTGTCACATTCTTTGTTTTTCATCGTATGATGTCTTTTGGGACTTTGGGCTTGAATAACAGGCAATCCAGGTACTCTGTGAAACCACATGGAAATCCCCATGAGCTGACCAGGATGCGATGGGTGAACGATCGCATCGTTAGTAAAGGTGCCCCCCGCCTCAGGCAGCAGGCAGAGAGATGAGGGACGGCCCATCTATCACCCGCTGCAGAGGCTGGCACTGTGCCGCCCTCATTTATCCACAGGCATTGGGGTCTGACTGTAATTACTGGCAGCCTCTGCTGGCGCTGGAGTTGTGAAGCTTTTGGTGTCGTCCCTCCGTGACGTTACATGGCTTCCCCGATCTCTCTTTACATCTCTCCCCTTCCAATCCCCCCAAGCTACAGTGAGATGCACTCCCCCTGTGGCAGCTGGACCCTAACACCACTATGGAATTTCGGGTCTGGTGCCTCAGCCACTACCTCTTTGGGGGGGGAACTGGGGCACCCCTGTAACTCTGTCAGCCCCCCCGATCCCCCCGGATGGTGAGTGTTCCTTAGGTGAATATTCCAGAATGTATAGCAGAGGCTGAAGAGCATTATAGGTAAAGTTAGAGCTATGCTCTGCAGTCGGCATTATGGGAGGCATTATGAAGCATCTTCAGTCTGCCCCCCCACCTTAGGGTGTTGGCGGAGGCAAGGTTGCTGCTGCTCTTTGTTCTGCTTTCAGAATCTCAGGCTCTCCCATCATCTCATTCACCCAACCACACTCCAACACCACCTTCCTGATCTTCGGAACACAGTATCATAGAGCTACATGTTGGAAGCCATACTGCACTGCCGCGTGGAGCCCAGGAGTCATACAGCTGCATGTTGGAGGCCGTAGTGCACTGTCTCATGCAGCCCAGATGTCGTAGAGCTGCGTGTTGGAGACCGTACCGTACTGCACTGTCACATGGAGCCTCTGTGTCGTAGAGTTGTGTGTCGGAGGCAGTACTGCATTGTTGCATGGAGCCCCAGTGTTATACAGCTGCATGTTGGAGGCCATAGTAGTAGAAGGGCTGAAGCATGATCAAAACGAGCTGGACGCATCACTACCATCTGATTAGTCAAAATGCATGGAGATATCTGTCTCCTGTGTCAAAGAAGGGCATATTATATATATTATTCATTATTTGAATTATCACACATTGTGATGTATTGATACATTCCCGATGACTCTGAACTTGAATATTTCCAGCCACCTACTTGGAAAACTATTGTAGAACAGCTGAATGGAATAGATTCATAATGCAAATTCTGCTAGTGTTTGATGCATATATACAACCCCGTTTCCAAAAAAGTTGGGAGTCTGTGAAATGTAAATAAAAACAGAATGCAATGATTTATAAATCATATACACCCATATTTAATGAAAACAAAGACAACCTATCAAATGTTGTAACTGAGAAATTTTATTGTTTTATGACATTTATGCTCAATTGAATGATTTTTGAGCTGTTGATGGTTTTTGAGGTGGTTTGAATTTGATGATTTTTGAGCTTTCTGCTGATAACGAGCTGGATGGTCCTTTTCCTCTTTAGACAGTGTCCATGATTTCCGAAAAGAATCTGGAAATTCTGATTAATCCAGACCACAGGACAGTTTTCCATTTTGCCTCAGTCCATTTTAAATGAGCTGGGGACCAGAAATGTCGGCGACATTTCTGGATCATGTTTAGATATGTTTTCTTTGCATGTTACAGTTTCATCCTGCATTTGTGGATGCAAGAACGAACTGTTCGGACAATGGTTTTCGGAAGTGTTTCGGAGCCCATGTAGTGATTTCCACTATAAAATTGTGTGTTTTTAAAGCAGTGCCACTTCGGCACCCCAAGGTCACGGCTATCCAGTATTGGTTTTGGCCTTGTCCCTTGCATATTGAGAGCTTTCTGGATTCCCTGAATCTTTTGAAAATATTATGTATGGTAGATGATGAAATTCCCAAATTCTTTGCAATGTTACGATGAGGAACGTTATTCTTAAATTGTTGCACTGTCTGCCCACGCAGTCTTTCACAGAGTGGTGCATCTCTCCCCAACTTCACTGCACAGAGACTCTGCCTGTCTCGGAGGCTCTTTTTATACCCAATCATCTTACTGACCTGTGCCAATTAAACCTAGTTAGTTGGGAGATATTCAATCAGGTCTTTTGTTTTAACATTTGGGTATGGCTTGCTGGTGTTTCCAGCCTTTCATTGCCCCTGTCCCGACTGTTCTTTAAAAACACATTGCTGGCATCAAATTCAAATTGAGTCAGCTGGAATCACGCTGTAACGCGTGTCGTATACCACTACGCCGTATACCGTGTACGACTTTCTGTATACCAGTGTGAAAGCGGCATTACGTGGTGAATGTGCCACAACGAGGAGCTGGCATTCTGCCGTGGCACGGCGCTTCCTTTGCCTCTCGTGCGAGCCCATCAGCCAGTTAACAGTCTGTGGTGGTCTCTGGCTCTTGGCCCTTATTCTGCGCATCCCCAGGTGTCTCCTAGACCCTGGAAAATCAGGACTTTCACAGTTTCTCCAGCTTCCAAAGAAAACTGTCCTCGATCCATCCTGCATGTTTTGTCTGTGCTCTAGGATAAATGGAGTCTCTTGAGGGTCCTGCTGGTTTGGACTGCAGGTCCACTGTGGCTGTTCTGTTTTCACAGTGTTCAAGGTGAACCAGTTTCTTGTGCATCATCCTTTTGACCCTATTCGCTCATTATCAGCCGTTACTTCCCAGTTAGCACGTTAGCCCTGCCTGTTTACACCTGCCACTGACATGGTGATTATCTGGCTGGGGGGGGGGACTTCTGTGATACTTTGGCTTGTGGAGGTGGACGGGCAGCCAGCCCAGGACAGCAGAAGCTGAAGGTGGAGCCATTTCCTCTCCTACGGCTTGACATACAGACAGGGACGCTGTGTACCTAGCTGGTACTTTAATCCCTGAACAGCATGTATGTAGCACTGACACTTGCATATTTTACATCTAAATGCTGTATTAATAAAGTACTATGGCAGTGTGAATAGTCAACAAAGACGGGCAAAGCAGGCTGCAGCAATGTGCTTAGCACCTGTGCAGGTGTGACGTAGGAGGTAGGGTTTTATCGATCGCTGTTCTCCCTTTCAGCCGGCAAGGACTGTGGGGAAAATCTCCCAGCACTCGCCGTCCCTCCTCACTTCCCTCCCGGGTTACCATCACACACAGAGTGGCCGTGGGTGACCCTGAAGTGAAGATCACCTGTAGCCAGGGGGCGCTGTTGGGCCCGTCTCTCGTTTTGCTTATAACTGGGGCTTTCCTTTTGTCATGAAGACCTGACGCCTGTCCCCTCTGCCAGTTGATCTTGTGACTGTTGGTATCGTGTGTGTAGGGTTGTATGTATGACCGCACTGCCACACAGATTTCAGTGGCTCACTTCAGTACCACATAAATGCCTGAGCTGTTGAAATATTTGCCCTCTAGTGCTTGGGGCAACAGAATCCTCACTAAACCTCACGTGCCATCACTAGTTAACATTACACTTGCTCTGATATCAGCAGATGCCTGCTGTTAGCTAGTAGCCACCTTAAACACATTAAAAAATACCTAAATCTAACAGTCTGAAATGTGGCTGTATTTCACTCTGAAGGATTCTGACACCAGGATCTACAACAAATGTTTAAAAACAATTGGGGGGGGGCACATCCAATTCATTTATATTTATATAATTAAGGTGTCAAATTAATATATTCAGTTTAAAGTAAAGTTTGCCTTAGAAATAAAAAAGCTATTTAATGTCATCAACCACCTTTTTTAAATACTGGTACAGGTACCGTCACCATTTTAAAAGTATCATTTTAGCAGTGATATCAGAAGAACCCCGAACAATACTCAAGCCTAGTGGTGGGCGCATTCCCACAACCGCGATTGATGGGCTTTATGGCTCCCGGAACATGTCCAAACCGCACACGGCGCAGCACAGTTCTGCTAAAATGACTCCGCAGTTAAAACACTTGAATTATATGTAAAGCTGTCACTTTGTCCTCTGTGATGGCATGTGATGGAGGCTTTGGGGCTGCGAGGAGGGGCCTGATGGGTGTGCTGTCACTGGCAGCGGGGGTCACAGACCGGGCTGATGGGGCGCCCCCTCCCCTCTGCACTGCAGTGTGTTTGGCCCACGCTCCTCATTTTTGCTAAGCAAGCACCTCTCGCTCAGGTGACCCGTCACCCTGCACCTGGGCCGGCCCGCAATGTCCCAAACACCTCACCGATGCTCCATCCACCACAGCTTGGAAAGGGGGGGGGGGTGTCCTGTTCACATTTTGTGCACGATTTGAGAGAGAGGTTGTGAAATTGAGAAAATGAATCCTGTGTAAAGAGAGAGGATGTGCAGGGAGCCGTGTAAGTGTGAGAGGGGAGAGAGAGAGTGGGGGGCGGGGGAGAGAGAGAGAGCGGCAGACCTTGCGAAGGGAAGGGGGGCAGTGCGCCTGCTCCCTGCGCGCTGTAGAGCAGAGACTGCAGCTGGCTCTCAGGCACATAGCAGCTCTGTGCTCCCGTTCGCTGGAGGCGTCTTCCTGCAAGCCACCTCCTGGAGCCCACGCCGGCATGACTTCTCACCTCCTGCCGCTCTCCTGTCCAGCACCGCAAGGCTAGGCACCGGAGAGGGCAGGAGCCAACACGAGCACGCCACCACACACGCACACACTGTGCATGCAGACCTTCAGCTAGGAAGCACTGGGACGCTGAAGCATGGACTATGTTGCCAGGTGAGTGTGTGTGTGTGTGTGTGTGTGTGTGAGAGAGAGAGAGAGAGAGAGAGAGAGAGAGAGAGTGTGGGTCTGTATGTGTGTGTGTGTTGTGTCTGCACTTTGGTCTCTTGGGGTGCATGTAGGTAAACAGTAATGACTCACAGTAATGGTAGAAGTCTGATTTGATTTTGGATCCACTACAGCGTGTGTGATTGTTGCAGTTTGAAGCTGTGGCATCAGTTTGCTCCTCTGTTGCACAGGTATACTTCAGGAAAGTCATCTTATCCCCTGGGAAGGGGGTGGGGGGTCATTCATGATGCAGCCTCCCCTTCTGTCGTCGTCCCCTATTAACCCTCCATCTTTCTTTGATCTTTGAATCCCGTCCCATCCCCGCCCCCAGAACGTTAACGCGATTAAAGCGGCAAGCCAGACGCGCATGTGCACGTTAGCATCGCGGAGCCTGTGTGTATGAGTGGGTGAAAGAGATGTCATCTGCTATTCCCTTCAACTAACACGCTCTGTTAAAACAGAGCTCCCCGCCGACTTCCCTGGCACCTCATCTCATTATATTAGGGTGCCAGATCAAGGGGCTTGTTTTGATTGGCCACTGTATGTTGAGTGGAAGCTGTGATCTGCCCCCAGAAGAGGACAGCCGCTGCGTGATGACCTTGGCATCTCTCATGAACATGACTGCTACAAGATTGTGCAGAGATGTGCCCGGCTTAAGACCCGGCCCTTTCACTGTGCTGCTCTCTTAATCTCCTCCATCAGCGAAGTCTGCTGTTCTGATGCGGCTGCAGATTCCATAATCCATGCTGCGGGAAAACTTGAAAAGAATTATGAGTTGCGTGTCACGTGGCAAGTGGGTTGGAGGTGTGGGGGTCGATCTGTCAGGACAGGGAAGTGCAGATCCTGCACAGGGCTGCAGTGAGCTTGTGGCAGGCAGGTCCTGTTGTTTCCCAACCTGTTCCGCAGTGGAGATCTCAGAGCAGGATGCTATGTCATTGGCTGTCCTGGGAGCCACTATATATGCTCGACCCAAAAGAGCGCACTCTCTGTTTTAAACGTCACTGATGGAAAGACACTGAGGGTATGTGAGCTGTGAGACTTGTTTCCCCTCCTTTAAACGGGTCACCCAACTGCCTCAGGCCGTATGTCACTGCGCCAGGCTCTGGCTGACACCGCAGCCCCGGCGCCTCTGCACCTTCCTCTTATTAAGGTTTCTAGGTGGCCGTGATTTAATTCCAGACCCCCCCCCCCCCTTTTTTGGGGGGGGTATGGCTTGCCAGGTGTCGGCACCGCACAGAGGCTGGCTTGCAGGGCCGGCTGTTGACGCTAACCAGGGAGGGGGTGTGTGGGTTGCGTGCTGATTTAGTCCCTCCGGAGGGTGTCGGATTTTCAAAAAGAGGAGGGAGGCAGGTGCTCTTTGTCAGAGGGGAGACAGTTTCAGTGTAAGGCTGCTAAAAATACAATGTACAAAAAATAAACTCTAAGCATACGGTATCTGTCGGCGCACATTGGGGCGCTTCTGACTTTCCCGGGGGAGGGGGAATGGCAGGGGGTTGAATCAGGCTCACGAACACGGGCGGGTGCCTTGGGAGGGTGAGCTGTTTAATCTGCATCTCTGTGTGGGGGTTTCTTTCTGCTGCTTGGTGGGGTTTGGTTAATTAGAGGTGAGTCAGCTGAATTACCAACCCACACCTGTAGGGGCCGGTGATGCTGTACCCTCTGACTGGGAAGCAGATGTCAGTCCCGCCTTTATTGTGTTGCCTCTGTGCATCAAGCTTTTCTTCAGGACTTTATAAGCAGCTGTGTAACCTTCAGGCTGCATGTGGCTATCAGCCTCTGGCTTGTCAGGTTTGCTTGGCCAGGGGGAGCCCATCAGCTGGCTGGCCGTGGACCTCAGTTTATTTTCTCCTTGAATTAAGTTCTGTCTTCTGCCCTCTGGCTGTTTTTAATACTGTATGATTTTAACTGCTGCTGTGACACTTTGTAATTTAATTTAGCTTTAAGTACTTCCCTCAAAGGTACGACAGATGTGAACCACCAGCATTTTGGATGTTTCCTTAGCTGCTACACACTCTGATACCATTAGGCTAGCTTTGTCAAGGACACTATACAGAAATAAATTTAGTTGAAATAAATGAGGTCTGGTCTTCCAATCATTTATATACTGCAGTGTAAATGGCAGGAGACAACAGGCCCTTTTCAGATTCCTCTAAAAATCTTTCCAAAAATCTCTTCCCTTTCACTTACACATTAACCACCATCTTAGACTTCCTGTTGTTATAAGGCAGCTGGATTATCCATCTGTCTTCAAACTGCTGTCCATCTCAGGCTGCAAGCTGCATTAACCTGAACCGGTAAGCAGAAAATGACAGCCTTGCAACTTCAAGGGAACTGCGGTCTGTTTTGGTCAACTAACATGTAAATTATAACAACCCTGAAATGGAAAGAATAAAAGAATGAAGTTTGCTTAAAAAAGTTTAATATTCTGGTTTTTGTACATGATTGAAGTTGTTTGATATTTTAAGATAAGACAAGATAATCCTTTATTAGTCCCACAAGTGAGAAATTTGCATTGTCACGGCAGAAAGTGGACAGTACCAGAATAGAGCAGCAAAAATTATTGACTGCAGTCCACGGTTCTTCCTGTGTGGAAGAAGATAATATGATGTGCTAAGAGTGTTTTGACTGCCGTAAATGCTATGTCAGTTTGGCTAACAGCTTGTGAAGCAGTCACTTGACAGTATACACTTGCTCTGGTGTCCTCAGAACTAGCTCTGGACCCATGTGATGCAGGGACAGTAGTGTTGGGCTATCACTGCCGTCGTCCAGTGCTGGTGGGGGCCCCGGTGCCCTTCGCACCTCCTTGGCAATGCCAGGGGGCCGCATGTTCCACGACACTCAACGGACCAAGCAGCAGGTTCCGATTTACTGCTGCGGTGTTAGCTCTGGCTCCCTGTGCTGAAACGTCTTGCTTCTGTGGGGTGCTGGATGACAGATCAATTAAAGTGACATCAGTTCTCATCCTGGTCTCTAGATGTGGCTTTGAAAAAAACAATACATCTCTTAGGCCATGAAAGGAGGTGGGAGGGATGTGTGGTCACAGAGGCCATCTCCTCACAGAACAGTGCTCAACCGGGGTTAGGCTCTCCCTCCCCAGAGAATGCAGGAGCAGTGTTCCTCATCTGTTACTGTGAAGCTGCTTCGAGTGCCAGCAGATTTCTAGGTGTGTGAATAAATCAAAGATCAAAGGACGTCATTCTCAGGACTCCTTAGCCGGTGGTCATGGGGAATTCAGATTTTCACTGTGTGTGAGTCATAAAATTCCCAAATGTGCTAGCAACACGGTGCATGATTGTCATGTTTACCAGATGTGGGCAAAAATCTGCCTTCCAGTCATGGAGAAGTTCCCACTGCTCAGAAGCTGTTAGTGCAGACTGTGTACCCTCCGAGTGACAAGGACCTCTTACAAACCGTTATCCTCAGAGTGACAAGGAACTTCTAAGGACTATTACCCTGAGAGTGATTGGAAGCTTCTATGGACCATTGCTCTTGGAATGCTTGGGAGCTCCTACAGACCGTTACCATGAGACTGATGAGGACCTCCGATGGACCGTTTCCATGAGGGTGACAAGGAGCTCCTACGTACCGTTACCCTCAGAATGACTGAGACCTACGGACCGTTGCCCTTGGAGTGACTGGGAGTGACTGGGAGCTCCTACGGACGGCCGCCCTTGGACTGACTGGAAGCTCCTACGGACGGCCGCCCTCGGAGTGACTGGGACCTCCTACGGACGGTTACCCTCGGTCTTTGGACTCACATAGGTGTTCATCGCGCGGGAGTGCAGCTGTGATGATGATTTTAAAAATTTGTCAGTAGTTTGTCAGTCAACTCCTAGTCTGAGAAGCTGGCCCAAAGTCATTGTAGCCTGACTGTAAATGGAGAGCAAGGGGATAAACACCTTTAAAAGCTCCACTGTGACATGGTGTCCTTGTGTTCTGCCAAAACGGGGTCAATACTTCATGGAGAAACGTTGCACTTCAACACAGCAGCTGCGGGAGATCAATAGAAGCCAGCAGCTTTGAAAAGGAGCCACTGTAACATACTTTCCAAAGCCGATTTTGCCGGGATGCAAGCTTCCATGGGCTAAGTCACACCTGGAGACCCATTTTCCACTGCTGAGGCTCATGGGAAGAAGTTGCTTGTCAGTGCCCTAGTTTCAGGTGGAACAAGGCTGGAGGTGTGATATATAGTGAGAGCTGTCCACAAGGATGCGGTTAAACTGATATTCATTGTGAGTCCCTTTGTCCAGCTGGTTCCTCCATTGAATAATGGTGCATTCTGCTAAGTGAGCCTTTTCCCATCTAGCAGGAAGCTTGCTATGGAGCCGAATCTGGGAGGATGGGCAGACATCCTGTGGTCTCACACCCTTAAAATCTTCAGCACAGAGCAAGGGTCACGTTCTTCAGAATCCTTGTGAACTCATCCGTGCCACATATTGACCCTTGGCGCTTAGGGAAATACTCCCAGGGACGGCTGTACCTGCACTTCCTGGGCAGAGGTGCTCCCAGAGCGGCATGTATAATTAATGGGGTGGCTTTCAGGAGCTGTCAGTCTCTACTCCACTACCCTCAGCTCACTCAGTACTGTAGCCCACTTTGATTGGTGGAGCCAGTTCAGGCTTCATGTTTCTCCTCCTTTTCGCTCTCAAGGGTCTTTTTATGTCTCTCATTAATTTGTCATCCTTCAATTTCCATACTTCCCTCAGTGCTCTTTATTCCTGGACCTCGGCTGTTTTCTGGTTGATACTGAAATGTTGGTCCTTCATTTGTCGAAGGATACAGTGGCTTAGAAAAGAAAATATGCTGTGTGTGTGTGGGTGTGTGTGTGTCCGTCCATCCGTCCGTCTGTCCGTCTCCAGCCAGTTCAGGAAACAGGAATGCAGGACTGAGCGCAGCTTAACCAGCTCTGAGTTGCACTCCTAATATGATATTTGAATATGCATACATAATTACTGCTAAGATAATGACATCTTGCGGGAGAAAAAACTGCATTTTATAATTAGAATTCATTCTCACTCCACTGTATTAAAACAAAGCCTGGTGGACTGTATATATGTGTGTGTGTGTGTGTGTGTGTGTGTGTGTGTGTGTGTGTGGTTCTGAGCGTCTGCTTGTGTGTGTGTGTGTGTGGTTCTGAGCGTCTGCTTGTGTGTGTGTGTGTGTGTGTGTGTGGTTCTGAGCGTCTGCTTCTGTGTGTATGTGGTTCTGAGCGTGTGTGTCTGTGCGCCTGTGTGTAAACCTGTGTGCGTGCGTGCATCATTATAATTTGCCAGTCTCTTTGCTGTCACATCCAGTGGCTCATTTTCCCCCCCAGAGCAGTGAACCTGTTGTTCCAGAGTATTTTTACCTGAGTGTTTCTGGGTAATTGTCATGGAGAGCGGTTCCTCCAGGGAGCTGCTCTGGTTTCTTTCAGGTCATCCTTAAAACATGCTTCAAAGCATTATCCCCCTCCCCCCCGGTATATGGGTTTTACTGTTCTGTGACCTTTCATGTATTCAAGGGGGCAGCAGCAGGAAGGGGAATGCAGTTTCTGAACTTACAGATTAGTCCCAGAAAGGGGGGCGTGTCCGGCATGGGGTGGCAGCCTTGTCCCTAACCCTAACCCTGAGTCAAACAACTGACTCTTCAGTTAATCATGAGCAAAAGCAGATGAGTAACACCGGAGTTGTGCTGGTGTGGTGGGGCATGAAGAATCGGCTGATGGCAAAGATGGGGTTTAATCACGTGGGAGCAGATTACCGTCCCCAGCCATCTCCGAGCATTACAGGCCAGCCCAGGGCAGATGGATCCACGGGTTTATCCACCTGAATTTATATGCCTCTTAGGGCTTTTAATTTCCTCCCTGCATCGCTGCAGAATTAATAGCTTCCCTGCCGTAAGAATAAATTGAATATTGAAACAGGGGAGGCAGGGTCCCCCCTCTGCAAAGCAGGCCCACTTTCACAGGTGGCGTTTAAACGACTGTCTGCATGGAAGCTCGGCCCTCAGTGAAACGTGTTGGCCTGGCCCCACCCCCCCACAGTCTTTCCTTAATGAAACAATCTCGCAGGTTCCTGCTGAACTGATGCGGCTGTCACTTTAAATGCAGTTGTCAGATGAGCTCCTGTCTGTGCCGGGTTTGCAAGGAGCCCCTGTCTGCCTGGAGGGTGTGAGACCTTTAGCTTAAGTCTAGCAGAGGAAAGGAGCTCTTAAAGATTTAAAGTGAATCGCCGCGTGGTGGTGGTTTCCATGACCGCAGGCCCCTCAGGCTGCAGGTAGGGGGCTGGGGGGTAAGGGAATGAGCCCAATGGGACAAGAGGGGAGCCGCTGACCAAGGAGGGGAGGTCTGTCTGTCTATCAGCTGCTCATACCTAGTCCCCCTCCCCCCCCTCGAGTCCCGCCATCCTAAGGTTGAGATACAGAGCTCTGATTATAAGCATCACAAAAAACAAAAAAAGTCAACCAATGCCCAAAAGTGTGCCTGCCATCCAGGGAGATCTGTGACCTGTGCAGCCTTTCAAAGCCTTCACTGTAAGCACTGAATCATGGGCAGGAGAACATTACGCTCTGCTTGTGGCGCACCAGAGCTCGCCGCTTGCCTGCTCTATCAGTTTGTCTTCCCAAAAATCAGTGGTGTTTTCTATGCTAAACACACGTCACACATACCTGGGGGGGGGGCCTGACCCAGGATGGCTCCGGTGTAAACATGTCCTCCCCCTCGCCTCCGCAGAGCGGATCAGGCAGACATACGGCGAGCTGTCCGGGGAGCTGCTGCTGGTGGAGCTGGACAAGGAGCGGCAGGGCCTGGGCCTGAGCCTGGCAGGAAACCGCGACCGCTCCTGCATGAGCATCTTTGTAGTGGGCATCGCCCCCGGGGGGGCGGCGGCCCGCGACGGCCGCATACGCATTGGGGACGAGCTGCTGGAGGTAAGCCCCCCCACCCCCCTCTGCCTCGCCGTCCGGGTCCAACCTACGTGCAAAATGAGGCCTTTCCCTCAGTGCCAACTTCCGTCAAGCCAGTCGTGCCTGTGGGCCCTGTGGGCCGGAGTCTCCCGCTTAATAATAACAATGGACAGCACTCTCGCTTCCCCCGCAGGGAGACGCATTTCCCTTTGTGCATTTCAGAAGGGCTCTCTGCAGGTAAACCAATCCAAAGGTATCAGCTGGGAAGGTTTGTTTTCCAGTCGCATCATTTGGGTTAAAATGCCCACCTTTGCTGTGGTGTCACTATGATCTCCCATTAATGCGGCATATGTAGCGGAAAATACCGCTGTCTGCCTCACATGCTTTCCTGTGCCCTTTAAAGGTCAGTCGCATCATTATCTTTATGGTGGCAGTTTGCACCTGAATCCTGTTCTCCTGCCTGTGACTTGAACTGGGACAGGGACAGTGCTACATGCTAGTGATGGTGATGATGAATGTGCTTATGACATCATCAGTACTCATGCGTTAAGCTCTTTTTCTTTCCTCTCTTTTAAGATTAATGACCAGGTTCTGTATGGCAGGAGTCACCAGAATGCCTCAGCTATCATTAAGAGTGCTCCTTCCCGAGTCAGGATTGTTCTCATCAGGTGAGCTCCCTCCTGGACGAGACACTGAGTTGCCCCTGAGCTCCCCTGTTGCATCAGAGAGCGGGCCACTTTGTCATCGACGGTATGCCCTAGATAGACCGTCCGTCTCCGGCCCTTGGAGCGCCTTGTTTTTCCCACTGCCCGTCTGTCAGGGGCGCTCACACGGGACACAGGCCAGATGAGACCCCACCGCCCTGTTCCACATGATTATTTATTTCCAGCCTGGTTGCCATGGAGAACGTGGCCTACCTAGAGTCCCTCTGTAATGAATTACTAAACCTTAACAAAAGTGCCTGCCACATTTTGAGGGAATAAGACCACAATGAGGAGTTTTTTTTTCCACATAAGAAATGCAGAACTTCTATAAACAAGGTTGTGCTGCTTCCCTGTGCAATGTTTCCCAGTGCTGAGCTGTGTTGCTCTGCTGTGCTGTATTTCCCTGTGTGGGGTCTCTGCAGTGCTGTTTTCCTTGCTGTGCTGTGTTTCCCTGTGCAGTACTGTATCCCTCTGTTGTATTGTATTTCACTCTGCTGTGCTGTGTTTCACTCTGCTGTGCCCTTGCTGTGCTGCGTTTCCTGTGTGGTGCCCTCTGCAGTGATCCTTCCCTTTGCAGTGATTGTTTCCCCTGCTGTGCTGTTTCCCTGTGCTGTGCTGCTTTTCCCTGTGCTGTGCCCTCTGCAGTGATCCTTCCCTTTGCAGTGATTGTTTCCCCTGCTGTGCTGTTTCCCTGTGCTGTGCTGCTTTTCCCTGTGCTGTGCCCTCTGCAGTGATCCTTCCCTTTGCAGTGATTGTTTCCCTTGCTGTGCTGTGTTTCCCTGTGTGGTGCCCTTTGCAGTGCTGTTTCCCTTTTCTGTGCCATGTTTCAGTTGCTGTGCTGTTTCCCTGTGTGGCGACCTGTGCAGAGTGGTTTCCCTTGCTGTACTGTGTTTCCCTGTGCAGCGCCTTCTGTAGAATTGTTTCCCCTCTCCCGTACTGTTTTTCTGTGCAGTGCCGTTGCAGTGATGTTTTCCTTGCTGTGCTGTGTTTCATTTACTGTGCTGTGTCTCCCTATGCTGTGCTGTGTTTTCTTCTGCTGTGCTGTGTTTCCTTGTGTAGTCCCATCTGCAGTGATGTGTCCTTTGTGTTTTCTTGTGAGCTCCCATGGCTGTGGTCTCCAGTCCTGTCCTCCACTAGGCTCTTTGGTGAAATGAGGTTCTGTGTAATCACATTGTGTGGGAAAGGGGGGCCCCATTAAATCCATCATCGATTTTGGGAGGAGGAGGAGAAGAAGCGGGTCTGCCAGGGTCTGTGAGGAGATGCTTTAAAGGACTCCTTCACAAGGAAGCGGGTGTGCCGGAAACCTGGGACCTACTCTCAACATCCCACGGTGATTCATGTAGAATCACATTATTTATGCTGCTGGCTCTCAATTCATATCCGCTACTGTTTTATGGAGTCTTACTCTGAGGAATACAGCACATGTCCTGTGGAGTCACACATCACATGAAGAAAAGTTGGATTAAACACCGTTCAAAATGTTTTTGTTCCCAGAATGACGTAAGCGTTTGTAAGTGTGTACTGTCTCCGCAACACCACTCTGGCACCAATCGTTATCATAAATCACATGCAAGGGCCAAAGATCGCCCATTGAAACACTGATTGGGGGGGTTCTGTCTTATTCCCATGGTGACAGTAGTTACTATGGATGCAGGCACACTGACTGGCTGCAATGGTCCGCGTCCTGTGCGGTGCTGGGCCCTCACCGGTGCCAAGCGTGCTGTGTCCTTCCCAGCTGCTGTTTGTTTATCATTGTGAGCTGCAGCCTGATGGGTCAGTAAATCCTCTGCCCCCTGCCTCCACCATGATACAAAAAAAAAAAAACACATTTGCTGTAATTGAAATTCGGTCACTGAGTGGGCTGGGCGGAGGGAGGGGAATCTTCCAGACCTCCCTCTTTCTGACAATGCCCCAGCGTGATCCGATGACCGTGATTGGGCTCCACATGAATCCTGAAGGTGACGAGGAACGCTGGGTCAGAACGCGTGATCCTGAAGTGGATTTCCAGCCCGGTGAGAGGTCTGTGGACCAGGCATCCTGTCTCGGGATGCAGGACGAGTGGATGCCGGGTGTCGTTCCAGCGTTTGCGCTTTGCTTCGTCCTTTGTGGTCTGAGGTGATGCGCTCTGCCTCCCCATCCTCTGTTATTCTGTCCTTATGGATGCACATCCCTGCAGTTACAGGCCTGTGTGGTTTACTGGTTTTATATGGTGCCCAGCCTCTATGTTCTGCCATTTTTAAAGTGATGGATGAAATACAATTTAAGAGGAAGTAAATGGTGCTTAAGGTAAGGCGCCACGCCGCCTGTCCCGAGAGCCGCTCTCCCCTCAGCTCTGTCCCAGTTCCACGTCCCCAGCACAGCGCCTCGCCAGCTCTGTCTGCGCTGCTCTCACCTCCCTGCCAGCCCTCGGGTTATGCAGATCATAACCTTTGACCCGTTTGCACCCCAGTTTTGCCTCATTCTGATGTTTATTTCAATCACATCTCGCTGATCCCTACTCCAAATCCAATCGCATGGCTCAGTGGTGCCACCCCGCAGGCAGCGACCCTCGTGCGCATGGCCCTGTTTAATTGGCTCTGCTCGGCTGCTTAGGGGCACCGCCGTGGCTCTGACGTGCAGTCGGCACATGCCCACCCCCCCACCCCGGTCCCTCTGGCACCCCTACTCAGCGCCACCTCGCATGTTTGGATGTCCTCCCTGACGAGTTCTGGATGCATCGCCGGGCCGCGTGTCGGGTTCCCTGCATTAGCGCCTGAACACCTGTCAAAGAGTGGAGAGCGTGGGAGCCCCCGACTCAGCAGATGGGGCTCCACGTCCTCTTCCACTTCCGAGACGGGGATGCCATCATCAGGACCTCTCATTTTCATACAGCAGTCTGCTTTGAATAGGAAACTGCACTGTCATTATTAATGACATTATTATGGCGATGCTGTGAGTCTTGTTTAGGTGTCGGCATACCATATATCTCCAGAGGGATGCTATTCTGATGTTGGCTTCTCCGCTGCTTTTCCCTGCAGTGAAATGCACTGTCGCCGCCCTCCTTCTCTGTTCCCTGCCCCCTGATGAGTGTATATATGGTGCATATTGTCCTCTTTCCCTTCAGGAACGAGGATGCAATCAATCAGATGGCCGTACCGCCCTTCCCCGCCCCGCCGCCGCCCATCGTGCCCCCTGAGGTGAGCCGTGTCTCCCCCCACCTCCCTGCAGAGATCCGTGGTTCCTCCAGGCTACCCTCGCCACGAAAACGGGTCGATACCACAGATCACAAATCGACATGTCTCACATTTCCATGCCGTGTTCGCTGACGGGGCTGCAAGTGGCTTGAACGATGGAAGGGGTGTGCACTCCTGTTCCGCGTGTCCCTATGTTCCCTCGGAGACGTCTGTCTGCCTGCCTGCCTGCCTATCTGTCTGTCCGTCCATTCATCTTTCTCTGTCTATCTGATCTATATATTATGTCTTATCTCTCTATAATCTGTCTAATTTATTTATTTTGGGTGTAACAGTACTCAAAATTCAGTTTGATACACTCCTCAGTTTTGGGTTCACAATTGGGTGCAATTTTGTTGCAGCAGGGGGAACTGAATTTTGATTTTAATAATTAATTATTATTATTTTTATTATTATTATTATTATTATTATTTATTTTACCCCAGTGTGAATTTCCTGGCAATGCACCTTAAATGCCACAAGGAGACATCTTAACTTGCAAAAACTGTTTCTGCCCAGCTCGTGTCTTACACACACTCGGATGTCTCAAATAAATAATGTTTGTTTCAAATGAGTTAGTATGTTGGATGCATTTCCAGCGAGTTTGGTATGACAGAGCAGATCTTATCAACTACTGTCTCTCTCCAGTGCTGGTGTAATTTATTGGGAAACCAAAATGTTCCCAAACTGGTGATTATGACTGACTGTAACCAGCTTTTGCCGTAACCAACTCACAGCCACAATTAGCATAACATGTTGAACATCTACTTGAGAATTTAGGTTCCACCCTTGTCAATAAATATATTCATTTCGTTCGTTGTGCAAACCAAACCAACAATGTAACCCTGTTTTTTTTCAACCTGCTCCTCGGGGATCCACAGACAGTCCATGTTTTTGCTGGGAGGGAACAAAAACCTGGACTGTCTGTGGATCCCAGAAGACCGCATTGGGAAACCCTGGTGCAACCGAATGGCACACGTTGAATATATGCAGTGTTCCAGCCCCGTCGATCCATCTGTCTGTCTTTCTCTGTAGCCCTACCAGAATGCCGTGTCCCTTGATGACACGCCTCTGGCAGTTGACAGCCTGGCCTTCGGCACAGACCGCCCAGAGACCCCTGCAGCCAAGGTGAGGCTTTGCCCAGGGGTCTCGTGAGAAGAGGCCACGTCCAGGGCTCCCCTCTCTTTAGCTGGGTGTTATTTTATTGTCCTGAGCGCTGACCCCACCCGCTCTTCTGCAGGAGGTGGCTGCCTTGGAGCCTGGGGGGGGCATGGAATCCTCCTTCGGGGACACAGCCCGTAGGACCCTCAGCGAGAGCGAATCGGCCTCTAAGGTGAGCATCATGGTGGGAAGGCGCCCTGGGACGGAAGCATCACGTAGTGCTCAATAACCAGTCAGCTTATGCTACTTCCTTTTTGTTGCCTTGGTTCCTATTGGGTGAAACCAGGTTGTGATTGACAGTGTGGTATTGGTCCCGCCCACCCTGACCATCCTGGCCTTGTTCTCCTCATCAGGACTGTCTGCTTTGTTCTTCCAGGTCACCAGCCTCCCTAAACTCTCTAAGAGCCTCAACACGCTGCCCTTAGAGAAGCCTACGTCCCCCTCTGCAGTTCCTGCCCCATCTAGTGCCAGTCCCGACCCTGAGTACAGCAGTCCAGGTACGGGCCTGTCCCGCCGGGTCTCATTTGCAGAGGGACCGTCCTCAGTTAGCGCTCATGATTTCTCCTCTGTCTCCAGATCCAGCCACTTGTCCCATCGTCCCCGGTCAGGAGACGGTCATCGAGATCTCCAAGGGTCGCTCGGGGCTGGGCCTCAGCATCGTGGGGGGGCGGGACACACAGCTGGTGAGCAAAGCCTTTACGCCTCCTCCCCTGCAGACGGGGAAGCCCAGCAGGTTACTGTATGTTTCTGTACAGTCTTGGTACTTGCTGGTCATATTAACCTCTCATCTCTGCGTTTGTACCAGCTGTCGGTCGCGATACCAGCTGGCTGTGTAAACAGCAGCTTGCAGTGATAGTATGAATCTGCTGAAGTACCTTCATAAAGCTGCACTGAAAGCACACCATCAGGGTGTGGGAGCACAACCCTGCCTGGTAGTGGCCCCTGGTGACCTCCAGTTGGGCCCTTACACACACTTTTTTTTCCCTCCACTTATCTTTGCAAGGATTAGGGTCTGTCATCTTCAACAGAGCCGTTTCAACCGGTTGAATCGGTTAGTGATGCCGGCCCCAGGGGCGGTGTGGAGGCCCAGTGGCCGTGTACAGACCCCCCTGCAGGGTGCGTGTTCACCTCCACAGACTTGTGGAGAAAGGGCCTCAGGTATTCATTAACTGATGGTCAAACACAGTATTCTTGTTCGTGGAAGAAGCAGGGATGGGACAGAAATTTGCAGCAGTGATCTTCAGTGTGATGGTGACATCCTGACCTGACCTCCCAGCATGCTCTGAAATAAGAGACCAGGCGTCCTAGCCGGACGAGAGCAGGGACAGGCTATCTGTCTCAGGTTGCGGGGGCCATGCCGGCGTTGCCGCTCTGTTCTGTCCTTTGCTGTCTGAGGTTATGGGCTGTAATGCCAGAAGGGGCAGGGGGGGCGGTTTGCGAGGTCTGACAGTGCTTCTTCAGTGTAGGCAGGACTGGGGCAGCAGGAGCACCCCCGAATGTGGAGCACATGAGCGTCCGGCATAACGAGGGTGTAAATATTAACCAAAATCAATGGACGTAGGAGAGTGTTGAGATATTGACTATTAGGAAGAGGAATTGCACTGGAACCCAAACGAAGCACATTTACCTGAGAATGATGTATAAATGGAATAGAACTGGGGTTTCTAAGGCACCCCCCCCCTTCCAGCAAAAGCTTGCCTGGGGGGGCTGCAGCTGTGGACAGGTGTCTGCCTTCAGTCTATCCTGGCTGTCACACCTCCACCCCCACCACCTTTTGCGCCCTTGTCTGCCTGATGACGACGCGGTTCATTCCAGGGAGGTGGAGAGGAGGCGGTCCAGTACTCGCAG
>JAODKC010000036.1:22637250-22650253 GCA_026777985.1 Mormyrops attenuatus
AACCTTGTCCGTGGGGGGTTCCCCCTTTGTCCCTGTTGTGCCCTTACTCTTTCCCTGGCTTTACACCCCCCCCCCCCCCAACCACCCCCCCCCCCCCCCCCCGCCGCATTTCAGATTGAGACCCTAATTTCTCATCTTCTGGTTGAGGGTGCTGCACCCAAACCAATTTCATCCCAATGAACCCCTCGTCAGCAGCGCCGTCTTGCCACCGCTGTCACGGACGGCGACCACCGAAAGCAACAGCCGTTTCAAATTGAATCGGGCCTTTTCTAATTAACGCAAAGAAACGGAGGGTCATGATGGAGAAGCCGGAGATGGATGAGGGCTGCGATGAATGCGGACGTTTGGGGCCATCGCTACATGCCTAGAGCTCCCTGGGAATAAGCTTGGCTGCTGGCATTCCCATTGGAACGCCGTGTCCTGCTCTGCGGCGCCCTCTGCTGGGCTTCAGGGCTGCTGAGCTTCCTGCTCACAGTTATTTAAGGAAAAACCGTTTCAGGGTGTTAACAGAAATGAGGGACCTTAGCCAGTAGGGGCTCGCGGGCATCACGCCTTTCTGGCTCTCTCACACTGCCAGGATGCCATCGTGATCCATGAGGTGTACGAAGAGGGGGCGGCAGCTCGAGACGGCCGGCTCTGGGCTGGAGATCAGATCCTGGAGGTGAGTTTACAGCCTTGCCTCCATACAGCACGCTCACCTGGGCACCAAAGCCCCACATTATCTGCCTGACAGCTCTGTAACCTGATCGCCAGAGGGGAAAATAGGCCGGCGTTGCATTGTAGAAATGCTGTCTTTGTGCGTCCCTAGCCGACGTGATGTCACCATCTAGTGGCCAAAGTTGGCTGTGCACTCTGGCCCTTTGCACCCCTGAAAGCATACAGCAATGGCATGCGTGCACGTTGCAGGTGAATGGCGTGGACCTGCGTGGCGCTGCGCATGAGGATGCCATCACGGTGCTGAGGCAGACACCGGCCAAAGTGCGCCTGATGGTGCTGCGAGATGAGAGCCAGTATCGTGATGAGGAGAACCTGGATGTGTTCCGTGTAGAGCTGCAGAAGAAGACTGGCCGTGGCTTGGGCCTCAGCATCGTCGGCAAACGGTAACGGGGACACTGTGCCGGCCTGTCCCACCTACAGTTAGCAAAAACACTGTTAGCATGTAGCCTTAGGGTGCTTTGGGAGCCTGTGTGAATGCTGGCTTTTGTGGGTGGTGTGTAGGTATAGAATCTGTACTTGTGTCCAGAAGTTGTGGGTTTGAATCCCATGTCTGGTGAGTAAATTGTCAGGCCCTTGTGCAAGGCCGTGGCTGTCTGGTTGCTGTGTGTAGGACACATGTATGGATAGCTAACCTACTGCTGTTGGCTCGCTTTTGCTGTGTGGGTTTTAAGGCTGATTGATCAGTATAATTGTTCTGAAGAGCAGCAGCTTCTTTCACATCCGCTGACCATTTTCTTTATCTTGCTTTTCTCCTCCTCCCTGTCCTTCTCCCTCCTCGTCCACATGGCCCCCTCAGCAATGGTACCGGCGTGTTCATCTCAGACGTGGTCAAGGGTGGGGCGGCCGACATGGATGGTCGGCTCATGCAGGGGGACCAGATTCTGTCCGTCAACGGGGAGGACATGAGGCAGGCCTCACAAGAAACTGTGGCAGCCATCCTTAAGGTAAAGGTAGTGGGGGGAGCACTTATTAGGTGCGTGTGGGGCCTTCAGCAGCTCAGAATGATTTGCCAGTGGCAGGTCTCCTGCTGTTCTCCATGTCTGCCACAAGGCGGCACTGTAGGCTGCTTGTAGAAATGGCGGCTGTGTTTGAGAGGATATACCATGTCAGTTCTTTGTAAAAGGAAGTCTGAATTAACATATGAAAACCTCATGAATATTAATCAGTTCCCTCACTGAGTCCTTAGCCTGACAGTCTGCAGTGGAGAGGTGGCACAGCCTAGTTAATGCACTTTTTTGCAAAATGTATTAAACAAACTTGTGAAATGGAAGCCCCAGTAGTATAAAGATGGAGAGAAAAATGAAAGAATGAAGATGCGGAATGTCACACATTCCATTTCAGCTGTTAACCTCAGAGTCAGGTGAGTAATTTCAGATTCGGGGAGGGGAGGGATTTCATCTATCTCTCACCCCCAAGCTCAGTTTTAATCCAATTTCCTGTTATGGGTGACACGCCAGTGAACCTTGATGCCTTCAAACCCCCAGCAGTTAATTCCACCCCCTGCCTCACACACACACACACGCGCGCGCACGTATAACTTTTTAAAATATAATTCTGAAACACTGTCATTTTAAATCTGTCTGACTTCCTTCCATCCATCCATCCATCCATCCATCAGTACTGAATTGGTGCATGTGAGTTGGTGCGAGGGCGAGGACCTGCCACGACTCGGGTTCAGAGGAGTGGGCTGCAGTCGGGAGCCCATTAGGAGAGGCACTGCGTTATGATATGGATTCTGCCGCCATTAATACACAGTCTTACTGAAAAGCAGCTTGCTGTATTTAATCACGATGCTGCTAGTTACCTCAGTGAGGGGCTTGCTAGGTACTGCTGACGAGGACTCAGTTACTGACTGGTTGAGTAGTGGTGGTGCTGGTCTGGTTACGGGACACCAGCACAGTGTCATAGCAGAAATGGCGTTTGGCAGACTGTACGGGGCCTGTAACACACACACACACACACACACACACGCACACGCACATCGGCGGCCGCGTCAATGTAGGCCAGGCTTCGCGCCTTACTGTGAGCGTGATGAAGCACTCGGTCCTCCTGGCGGGGCAGGAAACACGCATCAGGCCAGCCTGCCGATGGCCGCGGTGATAATGTCCCGCTCTGGGACGCTTCGTGTGCTGTGAGCTGCGATTCCTGACCCACTGTTTCCCCCCCCCACCCCCAGTGCGCTAAGGGCTTGGTCCTCTTAGAGCTGGGCCGGCTGAAGGCCGCCTCCTGGGTCTCGTCCCGCCACAACTCACAGGGGAGCCAGGTGCGTAGTGAGGTGTGTGTATGCGCGTGCGTATACGGGCTTGTGCACGCCTTTCGCTATTTCTCAGTCTTTAAATAGAGACTCTGACCTGTTTGAGTTCTGGAAAGTGGGGCTGGGTCACATGAAAGTCAAATGAAAGTGCTGGCAGACTCCGCTGCGTTGCTTAGCCTGCATCCTGCTCCCCCTGCCTCCAGATGAGCCACGGCAGCACCAACGGCTCCGGCACCGGGTCCCTGCCGCCAACTGCCAACCCCCCCACCTCCCATTTCTCCAACAGTGTTCGGAAGCTTGCGGTCGATTCTGCCATCAAGAGCCCAGGTACGAGATCCCCGCCCCCCCGCTATAGCCGCCCTCTGGGTCTGTCCCCCCAGTCCAGTATTTCCCAATCCGGTCCTTGGGAACCCACAGAAAGTCCATGTTTTTGCTCCCTCCATCTCCCTGCCAGACAGTACACATTACCGGGAGCTGGGAGGGAGCAAAAACACGGACTGTCTGCGGGTCCCCAAGGTGCGGATTGGGAAACACTGCTCCAGTCCATAAACGGTACTGACCTGCTGTGGCGACAGTGGTGCTCTACAAATCCGCAGTGAGATTACGTGGGATATCCTGATTCAGGTTTAGTGTCTAATTAACTAGCAGTTAATCCATAAGGACCTGTGGGTTTATGAGGAAGAGGGGACGATGAAGGTGATGTAGAGGAGCAGAGACGGGCCTGGGTGTGAGCCAGTGACGCGCTGACAGCTTGTCGTCTCTGTGTCCCTGCAGGAGGCGACGTGGGGATGCGCACCGTGGAGATTACACGGGTACCAGAATCACTTATCGCCTCCGTCCTGCCGCCAGTGTCGGCGTGGTGTGATAACGCTGTCCGAGTCTCCTCTTCTGTTCACGATCCCATCAGGACCTACTGATGCTCTCTTTGTTTTCATCGGGATAGTACTGCATATTTGTATGTGTGTCTGTGCGTGTGTGTGTGTGTGTGTAAGCAGTATGAGCTTGCCCTCCAGTGCTCAGTCCTGTCCCTGCCCCCCTCCCCTCCCCTCCCCTCCCTGAAGGGCCCTGCGGATGCCCTGGGCATCAGCATCGCTGGGGGTAAGGGCAGCCCCCTGGGCGACATCCCCATCTTCATTGCCATGATCCAGGCCAACGGCATGGCAGCCCGGACACACAAACTCAAGGTAGGCTGCTGACCCCGTTCCCTCTGCCCTGTTTCCTTGCTCCTCCCTGTCTCCTCTCCCTCCTCTTCTCTGTCCTCCCTATCCTGCTGTCTCCTCTGTCCTCCTCTTCCTCACCTTCTTCCTTCCCTTTCTCCGTCCTCTGATGGACATTATATTCGTCTCTCTGTAAATCTGCTCCATGTAAAACTGTATTCTGGGTCTCTCTGGACCCGTGCTGAGGGTGCAGGTCTTCTGTTCCAGATGTTTTGCTGCATCCCCCTCTCCCTCGCTCAGATAGGCTGTTCCTCCTGCCGCTCTGGCCAATCGAGATAAAGTGACCGGTCACCATGGCTGTGCTCCCCCACAATGATCCAATGCTTTCTGGCCCTGCCCCCACAGGTGGGCGACCGGATTGTGAGCATCAACGGACAGGCGGTGGAGGGCCTGTCGCATGGCGAGGTGGTCAACATGCTGAAGAATTCCTTCGGCAGCATCAGCCTGCAAGTGAGGCTGCGGGACGGGCCGGGGGAGGGGGCAGGGGGGTGTCTTGCTTATAACCCCATGATCCGTGTGAGACCAGCATGTCCGCATGAGCATGATCTCTATCTTACTTTCTCTCTTATCCCCAGATATTAACACACATATGCACACACGCTCACGCTCGTCCATCATACACATACAGACGCAAGCCCACTTGCTGTATGTGTCCGTCCACAGCTTACCCACACAATGACCCTGACAGAGCGTAAGAGACTCTCTCTCTCTCTCTCTCTCTCTCTCTCTCTCTCTCACACTCACACAGGGGACAGCTTAGCTGACCTCAGACCAGTGCGTAGCCCATCAGGTTGTAATCTGCGAGCTCCCTGGTTCTCAGAGCGACCAGCAGAATCTCCCTGTTTAATGGTGGTGTTTTTGTCTGAGTTTCTAAGCCAGAAACAACATAATTCAGGCTCCTTAATGAGTCCTCATTCGATTTAACCCACCTGTGCTCCCAGCTTCCAAACAATTAGCAGTACTGTGTCTGATGAACTGTGTTCAGCACTGTGTGTGGATGTTTGTTTAGTATAATGTGTGCATGGATGTGTGTTCAGTACTGTGTGTACCACTGTGTGTGGATGTGTCTTCAGTACAATATGTATTTTTTTTTAATTGTATGTTCAGCACCATGTTCAGTACAGTGTGTATGTTCTGCCCTGTGTATATTCGGTACAGTGTGTGTTTTTCAGCACTTTCTCTCTCTGTGTGTGTGTGTGTGTGTGTGTGTGTGTATGTGTGTGTGTGTGGACATTCTTCATCCCGCCATAGCTGAGTCCGCAGGCCTCTGCATTTCTGCACCCCCCCTACCCATGGGCGGCGTGCGTGTGCATGTACGTGGCAGGGGCGCGTCCCCGCGGCGCTCGATGGGCCTGTTTGGTGAGGGCTGCGTCGCCAGGACCCGCCACTGAGACGCGCGGCTATCAGCCGCCTGCAGCCGCCTGCGTTGGGCGCGTGCTGCCAGATAATCCTGCGCGTTTATGCAAATGAGCCGTTATCAGCGCCGCTCCAGGAGGAGCGCGGCAGGCGTTTAAAGCGGGGGGTAGGGGCGGGGGGGGGGCATGTCTGCCAGCCGCTGATTACAGCACCGAGGAGACCAAGGACTGTTTACTGCTCTAGCAGACACACGCGAACACAAACACACACACACATACACTTACAGTGTATATGTACATGGGCAAGCAAGCTCACCGGCAAGCAGATAGAGCAATGCACTCAAACACACCCAAATATATACACCATATCTCACACACACCCCGTATATACACCGTATCACACACACACCCCGTATATACACCGTATCACACACACACCGTATATATACACCCTATCACACACACCCCGTATATATACACCCCATCACGCACACACACCCCGTATATATACACCCCATCACGCACACACACCCCGTATATATACACCCCATCACACACACATACACCCCGTCACACACACACACACCCCGTATATATACACACTATCACGTAGCGTGTGGCTGTGTGGGCTAAGCCTGTGTGCCTGTAATCAGAAGGTCACCGGCTCAAACCCAACCTCAGCACATCTGCGGTTCCTTGACCCTTAACCCCCAGCTCCCTGGGTGCCGCTACAGGTGGTAGCCCTTCGCGGACAGCTTACTCTACAAAGAGCAAGTTGACGGAGGCATAAAAAGAGAATTTCCCCACAGGGATCAATAAAGTATCTTATTATTATTATTATTATTATTAATGATGATGATAATAAATAATAATAATAATAATATTACACACACCCCGTATATATACACCATATCACACATACACCCTGTATATATATACACTATATCTCCCACACACACACCCCCAGTATACACTATATTGCCAAACGTATAGGGACACTTACAGACACACGAACTTTAATGACATCCCATTCTTAATACATAGGCTTTAATATGGAGTTGGCCCACCCTTTGCAGCTATAACAGCTTCAGCTCTTCTGGGAAGGCTGTCCACAAGGTTTAGGAGTGTGTTTATGGGAATTTTTAACCATTCTTCTAGGAGAGCATTTGTGAGGTCAGGCACTGATGTTGGACGAGAAGGCCTGACTCGCAGTCTCTGCTCTGATTCATCCTAAAGGTGTTCCTTCGGGTTGAGGTCAGGGCTCTGTGCAGGCCAGTCAAGTTCTTCCACACCAGACTTGCTCATCCATGTCCTTATGGACCATGCTTTATGCACTGGTGCACAGTCATGTTGGAGCCGGAAGGGGCCATCCCCAAACTGTTCCCACAAAGTTGGGAGCATGAAATTGTCCAAAATGGCTTTGAATGCTGCAGCATTAAAAGTTCCTTTCACTGGAACTAAGGGCCAAGCCCAACCCCTGAACAACCACCCCACACCATAATCCCCCCTCCACCAAACTTTACACTTGGCACAATGCAGTCAGGCAAGTACTGTTCTCCCAGCAACCGCCAAGCCCAGACTCGTCCATCGGATTGCCAGACAGAGAAGCATGATTCGTCACTCCAGAGAACACGTCTCCTCTGCTCTAGAGTCCAGTGACGACGTGCTTTACACCACTGCATCCGACGCTTTGCATTGCACTTGGTGATGTAAGGCTTGGATGCAGCTGCTTGGCCATGGAAACCCATTCCATGAAGTTCTCTACACACTGTTGAGCTAATCTGAAGGCCACATGAAGTTTGGAGGTCTGTAGCTATTGATTCTCCAGACAGTTGGCAACTTCTGCACACTGTGCATCTCAGCATGCGTTGTCCCCGCTCTGTGATTTTACGTGGCCTACCACTTGAGTTGCTGTTGTTCCCAATTGCTTCCACTGTTGCTACCATTAACAGTTGACCATGGAATATTTAGAAACGAGGAAATTTCACAGACTAATTGCACAGGTGGCATCCTATCACGGTACCACGCTTAAATTCACTGAGCTCCTGAGGAGCAACCCATTCTTTCACAAATGTTTGTAGAAGCAGTCTGCATGCCTAGGTGTTGATTTTATACACCTATATAAGTGATTGGAACCTGAATTCAATTATATGGAGGGGTGTCCCAATACTTTTGGCAATATAGTGTATATATACCCCATCAAACACACATCCCATATATATACACTGTATTATACGCACACCATGTATATATACACCCCATATCATACATACACACCATATTACCCATACAAACACACCCTGTATATATACACACTATATCACACACAGATATATACATGCACCCACTATCCCACACATACACCCTGCATATGTACACATGCATTATGTGTATATATACCCTAAGAGAAAGACACCCTATACCGACTGAGATCCGCGTCCCCTGTGTTCTCCCTCTACATCCGAACGTCCCTACCCACCTGCCCCCCCTCCCAGAGCTCCATAGCTTGCTGCCCCTGTCTACAGCATCCTTTCTGAAGAAGCTGTGTCAGGCAGATAAGGCAGAGCCATGGCCGTGGGGGCTGACCTGCCCCCCAGGCCTGGCTGTCGCTCCATATTAGGCCTCGATCTACCGCTGCTCTTCTGCCTCCAATCCTCCCTCTGTGCAGTAATGAAGAAAATTTCATTTTTGTTAATATTTCCATTACCTCTTTAGTCCCTGCAGCAGACACATAAAATACGGACGGCTGTGTCTCCTGCACAGTGACAGGGATGTGAATGAGGAGTCTGTCTCCGGCCTCTTGCTTGCCGGTCCTGTTGTCTGGGTGCTGGGTTCGAAGCTGCCGCGGAGCCTGTGGCGGGGCATGCAGCCCTGTGTGAGCCGGTGAGTGTGACGTGTGAGTTTCTGCCTCCAGGTCATCGCAGACACCAACATCAGTGCCATTGCCAGCCAGGTGGGCAGCTTGTCCAGCGGCGCCGCCCCTCCTAGCCTGCCGGAAGCCCCGTCAGGCCAGCCCCAGTAAGTGTCCCCCCCCCCCGCCACCGAGGCCCCTCCATCGGAACACCGGCCACCCTGATGTTCTGTGTACCTGTCCACCCAATCCCACAGGACCCCGCAGCCCAAAAGCATCACCCTGGAGAAGGGCTGCGATGGCCTGGGCTTCAGCATCGTGGGGGGGTACGGAAGCCCCCACGGAGACCTCCCCATCTACGTCAAGACCGTCTTCTCCAAGGCATGCAGTTCTCCCGTCCCAAGTCTCACACAAAGTCCTTCATGACAGTGGCCTTACTCTGCCTTATGGGGTTAGAGCCCATGTTCTCATGCAGGAAGGGACATAGCTTCTCTCGCCTAACCCTCCAACCTTCCCCAGTCAGTTTTTATGAGAATACCCATGACCTGGAGACAGTAAGCTCCAATTATACAGTTATACAGTGTAAGCCAAACCATCTGTAAATTTACATATACAAACCATTTACAGTCAAACATTTAATAAATATCAATTCCTAAATATCAGGGTGTCTTAAATGTCAAGTATCAAATACAAAGGATTTAAATAAAATTGCAGTAATCCAAGTAGTTAAACATAAAATCTACTGTACAATCGTTATGCAGTCACAGATGGTCACTTCTGAGAAGGTGTCGTAATCTTATCTTTAATAAAATGTGCCATTAATCCCCGTTTGCTCTATAAATAGTTGGAGAATGCTTTTTGCTTGCATTCAGCCAATTTTCAAGTTTTGAAACACTTTACTTGAAATACAAATTTGAACAGTTGGGCAGAAAAGACAGGAATTTACAAATGTCTTATGCTTTCAATGCAAAAGTTGAAAATATGGATGGGGATTAACAGCATAAGAAGTATTAGTCCATTTAAAATTAAATTAGTCCTCTTTCAGATAAATGTATAATTTAATCAGAAAGTTTTTTAACCCAACTACTGTATTTTAATTAAATTTAGCTTGTTCTTCTGTTCCTCTCTGAAAATTTATATGTAGAGTTTTTTTCTTTTTCTTTTCCACACATAATCCATACAATGGATACTACCCTCCATGTTTTGCAGTTTGGTGATGCTATTTCTGTTTCCCACCTGCAGGGGGCAGCAGCCATGGATGGGCGCTTAAAGCGAGGGGATCAGATTCTGTCCGTGAATGGCGAGAGCCTGGATGGGGCGACACACGAGCAGGCAGTGGCTGTGCTGAAGCGCCAGAGAGGGACAGTTACACTGGAGATCCTGACCTAGCTAATGCCCCTCCCCCACCCCTACTGACTGGGAGCTATGGGCCATGAAGGGGATGCGGGGTGGTGTAGCGAGGGAGAGAGCACGGGGACTGGAGGAATACTAAAATGGGCAGAGCCTGGCCCAGTTTTCCCACTTCACCTGTTCTCCTTCCAAAAGAGGAGCTTAGGTTGGACCTGAAGGATTATGGGATATGTGTTACTCTGGAAGGTACCACTGAAAATGGATTGTGGATTGTGCAGGACGTGTCCTTGTCCCTTTTTTATCACAATTTTTAACTCCGTGAGTGCAGGAGATCTGTCAGGATGAGCAGTGATCCGAGCTGGACCCTGCGTGGTGCCATACAGCCCTGTGGTCAGGTCTGCGGCCTGGCAAGTTTGTGGGATGTGTGTCTGAAAATCAGCAGCCCGTTGAAATGCACACGCAGCCCAGGTCTGTGCAGGCGGGAGGCCTGGGTGGTGCTACAGAGTGTGGACTGGACCTGTCACACAGTCACCAAGGGACTGAGGACACCAAGGCACAGGACTCCAGCAGCTTCTGAAATGCTTCCTGCCCTTGTCTCTTCATCACCTGGGGGAGACAGGAACCTGCTCGCACGAATCCAGATGCTGCTTGTTCACAAAGCGCTGCACTCTGATTGGCTGGGCAGAAGCCTGGTCACCAGAAGACAAAAGTGCAATGTGATGGGAGGCCAGGGGTCAGTGTACCCATCACATGTGTGGTAAATAGAGTCCCAGGCTGCAGAGATTTTAGGGTTGGGTCTGCATGTGTTGTGCCACCTCTTCCGTGTCCCGAACCTTAAAGCAACATTCAGCATAGAAAAGTCTTGAGTTTGATTAAAAATGGAGTAAATGCTGATTGATTCCAAGTAGCAGTTTCGCTAAGCCTTGTCTCGCTTTGTATGCCGTCTTTCAGATGCCTTATGTCGTTTGTGTTGGTACATTCGCCCGCTGTGTCCGGCGGTCTGCCTCCATTTCTCTCCCCTCTCATGCCTGAATCTCTCCAGTGCCGATGATGTCCGTAAATCCCGCCTGGTCTGTAGTTGCTGGCCTGTGATTCTGCATGGGCCTTGGATTTCGAGGGCCTGATTCCCAGAAGGCATCATCCCATGGGGAAGCTGAGATCCGGACTGCACAGGGACAGGCATTACCAGGATGCACCCAGCTCTGCCGATGTTTACCACGTACCAGGGGACTGTCAAACACATACCAGCTGTGCTGAAGCCTTTGACCTGTCTGGTGCCTCTAGTTTGACTGGTTATCGCGTCGCTATGGAATCCAGCCCTGTAACTTACTGCATTGTTCATAACCAATCCTGGAGTCTGTCTCTTGAAAATGACATTGTGTGTTAGTTAGGACTCCCCTGTCATGTTTTTATTCTGTCCAGATGCTAGTTCCCTTCCCAGCATCCTCCTGTTGTCTGCAGGTCCATTCCTGAGACCGGTCCACCATCTGGACTGCGGAGTGTCGGATCTCGTGTCCAGCACAATGTCTGTTGCTTATGTCTTCTTTTTTTCTGTTCATTAAGAAAAAGTACTAGGTGTGTCCACCAGAAATGGAAATTTCAGGTCCAGAAAGTAAAAATCCAGACCAGGATTTTGTTTCAACCAACCAATTGAGCATGAAGAATCACTGTTACAGAGTACTCAGCTGGTTGGTTGAAACAAAATCATGGTCTGGATTTTTACTTTCTGGGCCTGAAATTTCCACCTCTGGTGTCCACCCTGATGGTGACGTTAGGAGCCGTGCACCAAGTCCTCTAACCCAGAACGCAGTATTCAGAGCTTCTCAGGCCTCTCAGTGACAGAGTGCTGTTCCCTGTAGTGCCATAGAAGGGTCTCTTTTTGTACCTGTCGGCCAATCTATGTAGAATGTCCTCACATCCAAAGAAATTGTTGAAATCACTTAACGCTGTAATAAAAGACACGATGCACATGTGATCTTCGGCTGTGGAGTGGTCATGACTGTCAGCTTTGCGGTTTAATCATACATCCCATGAGGCTCTTTTCTGGCCACAGTATACATCACACCACTGAAATGATTAACTGTCCACTCATTGCATGGCAGTTGGTCAGTCGGTTATTAACTCCTATGGACTGAGTTCTAGTTTACGCTTTCAAACCTCACGCTCAGCAGAAACATTCTCCTTTACTCAGCACAGCATCTGGATAATAATTCACCCTTATGTCCCTTTCTATAGGTACAGGAATGATTTTTTTTTTTTTTTAGGTGGAATGAAAATGCAACAACAAATGCACAGAAGCAAGTTGTGTACGTGTTTAACTTTTAATGCTGTGGTCCAAGACTGGTATTCTCACAAAAAAAGAAAAAGTGAATTTTGACATATAAAAAACAAAATTACACAAGAACACTAACTCGCTGCTATTAGATCACCAACACACTGCATTTAAAAAGAACGACAGATTTGATGAGGGATATTTTAGCTGTGTTAAGCTGTGATTACTGTGCCGTAAGTGTGGTTTTCAGTCGTCTTCGGCTGGGGTTTGGCTGTTTATTTGCCAAAACCTCCAGATTTCTGCTTCTTCTTCTGTTAGATATATGCTAAATAATAGTACTTTTACCAAAGACAGCGAGACACAAGCCCCATTGGAAGATGGTGGCCAGGTGGGCTGATGGATGGTAAGCCCCTGTTGGTGCATCGGGTGTCACATGACGGTGATGATCACTCCCTTCCCCTCTGCAGCTATGTTATCAAAGGCATTGTCACATTCATCGCTCCTGGAAAACGGACATGCAGAAACCACGTGTCAGAATAAAGCCTGTAGCCCCCACAGCCTGATCTGCACTCTGTGTGACCTTTAGGGTCTTGTTGAGTCATCACATTCACACTCTGTTTAGACATTAGTAACCCAGGAAGTACTTCAGTGTATGTAAACAAAACAAAACGGCGGATTTAGCAACGTTTTGTCGTTATGGCAGCCTTACCTGACCATATTGAGATTTGTGCTGCACATGGAATCGTTGGTCCTGCTGTAGTCTTTGCCCTGGGCCGCTTCCTCCTCATTACTAAGAGAAGTAAAAGGTAGCATATTAACGGTGTGCTTCCTGGCAAGGAGATGTTCACGGTGCTGGACGGTGTGAACCACATGGAGAACATTAGCACTGCTCTCCTGAAGGGTGACATCATAACTATCCTTAAGCTCTCGTGGGGGGGGGGGGGGGGGGGGGGGGGGGGGGGGGGGGGGGGGGGGGGGGGGGGGGGG
>JAODKC010000036.1:22651617-22669291 GCA_026777985.1 Mormyrops attenuatus
CCCCCCGGTCCTCTAATGATGGCTGCCACTGGCAGACCCATTCAGTTTCCTGGAAAGTATGCAGTGTTGCTGTAGTTAGTGTGTGGGTTATTCAGTGTCCAGTTTTTTTACCAGGGTAAAGTCAGTCAGTGTGTATGTAACAGTATGTATTTAAGGCAGGTCTGGGTATTTTCATGGGGCGTCAGAACCCTGGCATGGCAATAATGCTGCATTCCATTTACCTCGCAGCTGGGAATGTCGTCACACCTCATTCCAGTATAACAAGTCACCAAGCCATTTAGCGATACCGGGGACATGTTTCAAAAACAGGATTTCTTGCTTAGTGTGATAACTTGTTGGATTTAAAGTACCCCAGACTACCTTAAATCCGATAAGTTATCCGGCTAAGCAAGAAATCCCACATTCTGAAACAGTTCTAGCCCAGTTAAGTGTTAGCCATTGTTAGCAATACCTGTTAATGATAATGTGTTATGTGGTACTTGGCACATACAAACATTGTACCAACACATCCACAGATAGTGTTTGGACAGTATTGTGTGCACGACCGATTTAATGAGCCACAAATAAGACGTAAGTGCTAATAGACAGTATAAAACTACAGCTTTCACTTCTGTTGATGAAGGATGCAGCCATCTTGGATCCTGAGGTCAGAGATGCAGAGGTTCCTCCAACTTTCCAGGTTCCGACTTCATGGAGTGTTCCAGTTGAAATGACTAGGAACTCAGAAATTCCAACTTCTGGGTTCAAATGGAACGCAACATAACATGCATCTGTACACATGTTAATGGCAAATGAGTTACAAGCTCATCAGAACAGCATGACTCTGAGAAACCGTCCCCACACACAAGGTGCGAGACTCTCTGTAGTTCTGCCAAAGTGCTAAAATGCTGTATCATGTCCTGGTGACTAGAGAGAGTGTCTGTTAGTGTGTAACCCTCACTTCTTATCCATAGTTAAATTTGCTTGACTGTCTTCTTCTTAGTAATGTGTCACAAATGAAAAAAGTGCTATGGTGATTCTTTTAATTGCATGGTTACAGATTTTGCAGATTTACATTTATAAATTAGAAGTGTATGAGACACTTCCGAAGTATTAGTTTGAATTTGTCTGCCTTAGTCACATATTCAGAAATGGCACTACACAGACATCCATCCATCCATCCATCCATTTTCTATACCCACTTGCCCTACGCAGGATGTCAAATTCAGCTTAATTCTGTCGTCATTTTAACAGCAGCTATAGGTGCTGCCTGGGGTTGGCCTAGGCACCTGGAGGATCTTGTCTTTATCCGTTTACCTTGTTAGACATGTATGTGTGTCTCTTTCATTATTGTTACAGGAACTGCTGAGAGCGCCTTAGTAACAAACTGCTGCAGTTGCTGTGAAGGCTGAGGATGATGAGGAAACTGGTTGCGAGGTTGATTAGCGTTGTGGAGGGAAAGGGACCTTTGCAAGGGCAGGGGCCACACCCCTCTCGCCGCCCCCAGGGACTCGTGAGGGTGGGAGCCCGGCTCAGTTGCACTATGGGAGAGCCCGGCATTGTGACGGTGGCCCATTGTTCAGTGGGCCAAATTAGCGGCCTCTTTCATGAACGTGCACCCCCCGCCCCGCTGCCTTCCCTTCTCATTGACGATGCCCCGCCCCCTCAGGGGATCGCTCGCTTGATGAGAGAGTGCTGTGGGTCCTTCCATCACTCCCTGTGGACGCTGAGAACCAGCCCGCTCTCAGGTTCACTGAAGGCCCATGGGTCCCTGTGGACGTCCCTTCAGCGGGGAGGGCGGAGCTCTTTAATTGAATTCTTCTCCCCTATCTACGTATCTCAGGCCTCAGTGATGGTTTTTATCGGCCTGTAAGCAGGTCTTTAACAGAAAGGACGGTCCACTGAGATCTATCAAAGTTTGGGTCCTGCCTGTTCTCACGTGGGATTCTATGGGAAAACTGAGGAATTATTCATGTTAATTAAAAAAAGAAAAACTACTGTGAGACCCTGTGCTGATTTAGTTAGCAGGTCTAAATGCCTCGTTTGGGGACCACCAGACTTGTTTAAATCACTTGCATGTACGCAACATACAAGATGGATGACTTAATGGATAGATAATGAATACTGTTATTCATACTGGCTCAACTATTTAGCACAATGTTTAAAAAGCATTAGTGCAGATTTTTTTATACTTAAAAGTATTAAAATCTGTATTGTTGGGTGTTGGTAGGAATGCTGCTGTTTTTGTTTCGGATCCCACTTATTTTTTACGATAGATTAATATACTCTATATAGGATACATACATGTAATCGGTGAATGTATCGGTATAGAGATTTGACTTTTTTTAATGTACTAAGTGTTTTTCCTCTGCCTTCCATGGGCTTTGCAGGGTGATGGGTGGGACAGGGGTCTGTGTTGGGAATCAGTGCATGATCCCACTGGGAATCTGCTGGGATTCAGGTTTTGCTCTCAGACTGCTGTCCCGTCCCAGTGGGACTGGAGAAGGGCCTGATTGCTTTTTCATTGGCATAAGATGTTGTCAGACATCAGATTCACTCTCCGGCACCCATTACAGCAGCTCTGGGGTAAATGCCGGTGTCCCCCCCTCCCCCAGCAGACATTGACTTGATGATATGAACATATGATCAACTGCTTTCCGAACGTGGGAAACGGGGGAGGGGGGGGACATGAAGGATTTCATTATCAGTCATTAGTAATTATCTCTTTTGGACCAAATGTGCTTTCTCTCCTTCCGGGGGTCCTGACTGCCCCTTAAGTCAGAGCTGGGGACATGAGCAGTGACGGCGTGCTGTCTGCTCGGCCCTTACATTTCAGAGCTGATTTTGGAGATGCACCTGTGTTTGTTATCTCATATCTTATTTACTTTAGTATTCTATTTCACTCATCTTAGGTCGTGACCTGTTACTGCTAGTCAGGAAATAAGCGGACCGCCAACGGTAAAAAGCGATACAATTGCTTCACTTCACTTATATGTGTTCTTTTATGTGTTGGCTATGAAACTATGCTTATTGTTGCCTTTCTTGGCCAGGTCACACTTAGAGAAGAAATTTTAAATCTCAGTGGGACTAACCTGGTCATTATTATTATTATTATTATTATTATATATTATTGCACACATACCCTAATGACCAAAACTGTGGAAACACCCAGCATTTTTGGCGCTTTCAAAAATTACTACACGAATATTGACGGTAATGTTTATAAACAGTCAAAGAATGTTTACAAATATCATACACTGGGCGATTAAATAAGTAACTGGAGCAACAGTTTAATAAAGTCCTGTGATCTCTAAAACTGGAAGTGTTTCCACAATTGTGGCCACTTGTGTTTACGGTGAGTTTATTAGTTCGCTTGTATGTCCTTCCGGCGTTTCGGGATGGAAAAGTATCGCTAGTTCGCTCTTCCCCATCTTTCAGTCCAGCAAATCGCCACAGGTGCACCATCAGATGAAGGGGCTTGTGGCCAGTCTATGTATCGTATCATCAAGTGTTACTTATTTGGACAGAAATGTACCTAATTAAGTACATTTATCATAATTTGTTCGTTGTGCCTCACGTATCCTATATTACAGTATTTTCACACTTGAAAAGGTGTAATTGAATCTGTATAATTAAATTACAAAGTGCTTTTGTTTCAGGGCATTAATGGCTAATAGATAAAAGCGTTAACGGTGTCTCGGTTCGCTCTTATCTGGATCTGAATGTAAGCCTCACTTTAAGGAGAAGGGTAGCTCCGGGCTTCGGTCCGCCATCAAGGTTTCCTGGTTTTGGACAGAAAGTCCGGCGGTGTCTAAAATGTATAAGAAATGTGCATCATATTTATTTTAAAAAATCATCTCAATGTATACTTTCTTATAAAGTACCGTTTGTAACATTTCAGTAATGCATGGTGAAATGTTTTCTAACACACCGAATGCGATTTGTAGGACGTGCGTTTGTGCCGGTCTAGATCTCAACCTGCTGTGGATCTGTGGCACTTCAGGACACATGTGACGTTGTTTTAATTGATTTTAGCTGTACCTCTCTCTTTCATTCGGTATTTCTAATGCATATAGTATAAACATCAGAAAAAGCGAGGCTTTTTCTGTACTCAGTCCAGTCTCCTGTGCGTTTACATTAAACGTCGTTTTCAAATAAATTGACCAACTTCCAATTTCCGAATGTGTTTCAAGTTGAAAACCGCGTGATTTTAATTTGGCGTACGTTGTGGCATTTGTAATTGCCATCGGATTCCTGTGCACCATCGCAGGTACATTAAGACTGTCTCAATGCGAGTTCAAAAGAAACAACATTTAAGGTCTGCATGAGTTATTTATATTGAGGTCATTCAATGAGGTCAATCCATTGCCATCTGTAATTTTATAAAGATTACAATACAAGTATTTCATGTTATTCTATTTATTGCGATTTTTTATAATAAATTCTGTGAGATAACACCGCATCTATTTATAGATATAATCATTTTACAACAATCATGTTTCTACTAATGTCACATCAAAACTCTCCTTTTTTGTTCAATACATAAAAGAGTTGAAGGTACCAAGACTGGTTACTTAAACACCTGCTAAAGAAAGCAGGGGTTGATTAGATTAAACACTAATAAAACATTTACTTAACCAAGGTGTGTCGATGGACGGTCTGGCGGTGCCTTTAATACCAATGAAATGGGGGTGGTGTAGAAAGAGATAAACCCAATGTACCATACTATAGCACAATAAAAATATATATATGTACAAAGTGAGTGGTATAGGGAACGAACGCAGATATACACCTCCCCCATTTGAACACTTCAGACCACTTGTACCTCACACACCGTTGAAAAGTACTTCCTGTAACTTACCAACATGTCCCTATATACCTTAGATGTATCTATACCTTAGATATTTTGTGTTTCCTCCTGTAATACCGTGATCTTTTCTCCATTTTTTAAAGGGTAATAAAGTTGAAAAGGTTTTGTGGTAATGACGTCATCTCCAAAATCCAGCCTTTGTATTAGCCTGCTTTAGTTAACAAAATGTTCCGAAATAAAATGATGGTTTTGTCCTAGACCCCCCCTCTCCTACGCAATGCATAACCTGTGCCAACATAGGTAACTGTATGCTTTAAAAAATACCATTTTAGTTTGACTTTAGTACTGCCTAAGATGTGTGCTTTCCCTAAGAAATGCTGTTTATAGTCTGCTACAAGCAAAGAGTGAGTATGGTATGTGTACAAACTGTGTCATGTACTACCTGTGTAGTACAGTACAATCCCACTGTAATCTTCCCATCAATCTGTTGTACAGTACCTTCAGTGATTTTTTGGTGAATGCAAGCTACCATTTTGGAATCAGTGTTCTCATTTAATTTCCCATTTTGTCTTGTAATATCATGTATGCTTTTCTCTTGCTGGGCTGATTCATGAGCTGATATTGTCCTGGAACACGTCTAGCTGGCCCACAGTCCTTAACCTGCTTACAACAGCAGGAAGAAAAACAGACCTACATCAGCTGGAGACTTTCCCAACCCTCCCCCGTGTACCACAGTCTATAAGAGAAGACTCTGCTGGGGGAGCATCAGTAGAAAAGACTGACAAAGAAAACCAACAAGGCAAGAAAGTCAAACAGAACAACGTAGAGAAGTCATATGGTCGACAGAGCATGAGGGCAGGCTGCTTCTCAAAGGATGCGGCTGGATGCCGTCCTCACTCCCCCATCGTTCCTCTCCCAGCATCCAGAGCCTGCAAAGCATCTCCCCTCCGAACTTGGCTTTCTCATTCTCCTGAAAGCCGAGTCAATCATCGCTGGTGGCTCCCGTCTGATGGCAGTCCATGGTGGTGCAAAGCCCTGGGGGCAGGTTGCATCTCCACCGAGGAGTCCTGCTCTTCGGTGAAGCTCTCCGGACTGCCGTCGCCGTCCAGGAGGCTGCCACAGCTGGAGTTGGGCGACAGCATCTCCTGCAGCAGGTCCGCCCTGGCAAGGCCGGCCTCGTGGCCCTCTCGCACCCTGGCACCGGTGTTCCCGGCCCCGACCACGTCGTCCTGGTCGTTGAGCAGCTTGGCCAGGAAGTTGATGTACTTCATGGCCAACCGCAGGATCTCATTCTTGCTGAGCTTCTTGTCCGGAGGGTGTGTGGGGATGAGCTTGCGGAGCTCGGCGAAGGCGCCGTTGACGTTCTGCTGACGCCAACGCTCCCGGCTGTTGGTGAAGATCCGCCGCACGACCTTGGGCTGCGAGCCTAAGGAGCAAGAGGGAGATGGAGAGCATGAATAGTGGCTTTACAGCGTATGATCTGACCTCACATGTCCCGGTGAAACGGACATGATTGATTGCAGGTCAGTTGCACAGCACAAAAGGTAGGTTCCACATCCCAGCGTCCAACAGCAACCTGGCCTGTGGTCACTTTTGGACTGCAGTTCCAACATCCTCTAAAGAACAGAACCAGCTTTCCTGTCATTTCTGATCAGCGTCATTTCTCTAGGAGATTCTCGTAATCATATATACAATAATTGCATATGTATACGGTTTGCTGTCTCGAATGCTTTTCTCACTGGACCATAAACTAGCTGATCTAAATAACCATCTTATTTGTTAGCTTACATTTGGTCTAAATCAGCTAGCAACAATCTGAGTACATTCAGGTCTCAGTATATGTCGGATTGCTACTCTATCTGGCCGAATTTGCATTGCAATCTTCTCACCCGGGCAAATAATTTGGCTTAACTGACTCAACATTTTGCATTTATATTGCACAAATCCAGGAATTTCACAGAAATAACATGTTAAAGCAAACATGTCTAGCGTTAAATGAATACAGTAAAATAACTTGAATGAATCTGTGCTTGAAGGCTGCTGGTCAAAATGCTGTCCTAAGCAGAAAATGATCGAATGAAAACAGGGCCACCTATGTGAAACTATATCAGGTTATAACACAGCTCTGCCTCCACGTTTAATCCCGCCACGGCACGCGGGTCCACTGCTAACTATTAGCATTTTTATGGGCATCCAGCAGCTATCTGCGCTGGATAAGCTGTGCCTAGGGCTGCCTCAGAGCAAGCCGCCACACTTCCTGTTATCCCTCCCTTTCCATAACAGAATCTATAACGGGATGTTTATCAAAGGGGGACGAAATTGAGAAAAACACCAAATTAATTAAAATGTGCAAGTTGGCCGAGATTTCGTGCGTCTCAGTGTGTGTGTGTGTGTGTGTATGTGTGTGTGTGTGTGTGTGTGTGCGCGCGCGTGTGCGTGTTTAATATATGCACAAATCGAAAGAGAATTAATATTTCCGAGGGGATTTCTTATAAACATGTTGACGTTATGTTGCATAAAATATCGTGCAAACGAAAATAAATCCTGCTGTGGCAACCGCTGATTTCAGAAAGCACGTGTTGGAGGTAAAATTTGGCGAAGGATGCCGCTTGCCTTTATTTCCATCTTATATTTTAACAATGAAGTAAATAAAAAGAGTGTGACTGTAGTGACCGCAGACAGCACTGTAGACATAATGTCTTTGATATCAGCTGTTCGAGGAAAAAACACTATACTTTCTGGGCATATAGATACACACACACACACACACACATATATATATAAATATATAAAGTTGACACGTGCGTCTGTGCGCCTGAGTAAATACGAAGTCGCTAATATAATTAGGATAAAATCAAGACACAACTAAAGTTCATTTTACCATACTTATAAAGATCTAAAATACGCCTACCATCGCTGATTTCAACTTCATAAGGCGCAGGTCGACGCTTTACTCGGCTGCTGGGGTACATCCCGTACTGATCCGGATCGTCACCAAACCCACTGTGGGGACAAGATTCCGTCATACATCAATTACACAACAAAAACAACATTTTTAAATAATTTAACTTAGTCATCCGGTTAAAACCTGTAGCGAGTGTTGCGACCCAACAGGGATTTTAATTCACTAACTGCACCGCTAACAGTGAACTGCTCCAAATGAGGTGAACTATATGGCTTCTGAAAACCTGCTAAATGTATTTAGGTCCATTTCAATTCAGATGCATAGTTATGCATATAACGAATATAGCGAAATATATATAGTGAATAAAAACGTTAACCACGATCAACAAGAGAGGTGTGTATATAATTATCATGTCGTCGTAGGCCTAATTATGAAAATCCGTTGTGGAAAATATCCGTTTGCAGAGAACATGCAAATCGATTCATTTTGTACGTTTGAAATCTATATTAAGTATATAATATATATGCTCAATGTATATTATTCAATAGCGTTAAAATGCTGAAAATAAAACGGCGACCTTATCAAAACACCCTTGTCCTTCACTTTTAAATCAAAATCTTTTGCCAACAATCTGAAACTGAAGTTATTCATAGTTTATTAAATCTTCCTTGGAATTTGGGTATGAAGTGATCATATTAATAACTATGCCGTTTATTGTCATTCAATAAAATGTTATCAATTTTAATTTGAAAGTTTCTTCCTAGTGCATTCTATCATCTGAAATAGCCATTTAGACATTTTAACTAACTGTAACTTCTTAAAATAACTACATAAAATGCATCAAGTACAATCTGTAGCCTAGCATTCAATGCAATGGAGAAAATGTTTGTAAGTGCTGAATAAAGTCCTACCTGTTTAGGGTGGCGAGCGGTTGCGTCACGTTACTGTACAGCATCGCTCTTGCTGGGAGAGGAAAAGCGGGTGGGCTCAACTGCACCATTCGAGTTTCGCTTAGCGGGTCCCGGGGAGGCAGCGGCAGAGGGACAGGCGGTCTGCGCAGTTCGGTGGTTTGCACCTTGTGGTTACTGTCTGCCTTATTGTCTCTGGCTTTTATATCGGTGCTCCCTCCTCTCCTGCCCAGCTCGATCACTGGCACTTCCTTTTTGGGCTCCCTGCTGTTGTAAGCCGTCTCCTTGGCAACGCCATTAACGATGACAGTCCCGTTGCAGTGGTCCCCGGAGACGGTCTCATCTCTCCGCTCACTCGCAGCCGAGTCCGCAGTCGTGCTTTCCTGTTTCTCACATGCCTCGCCCCCCTCAGCGCCGAAAAGACCCGCAGAAGGGGTGGATGCGTCGTGATGCGGCGACTCGCACGCCTCTCCTTCGGGACTCCTCTGTCCGAGCTCCGATTTCAGTTTTTCCATCATTATCTTTATTTTGCGACTAAACTAATGAAGAACATAAAACGTGCGGCCGCGTGTTACAATGTATGAAAACGTTTTAGGCAAAATCCTTAGCGAACCTCGCATTCCACCAATCGTTATCCGTGATGCAACCTGAAAAATGGAGTGCATGTGTAACATTAGACAAATATGATTTAGAAGCTAAACATATTTTATCTTTAACGGAAATATCCGAGACAGAATGTACTCCTTTCCCATTTGCTGTGTACCTAACACTGTCTTTCCTCATACAGCAACCCAGCCGTCACTACCGTCTTATGCGTATTCCATGGGTAGCTGTCCCTCTATGAGTTGTATGCTTGGTAATCTATTTTGTATCTGTATTATAATAACTGTGTTGTTTTTTCTTTCTGTGTGAATAGCATAAGGGGTTTTCTCATATGACTGTTATGTTAATAGAGAGTTTTGCGACAATTGTTCGCGTTTCCCTTAATTTTCAGATTGAAATGAAGTCACGCCCTAAATCATTTTAATTCTGCATAGTTGGAAAATTCTGGTTCGTGATATATGACTCGACTCCTACTAATAATTTAGTGTTGTAAAATGAGTTAGAATACTTGAAAAAAAATGTTTGTTGGGGAATAAACTATAACTGATTGAAGGATTTGAGCTAAATAAATCTATTAGAACTTTAATTTGTTCACATACTACAAACACGCCTGAGCACATATAGATTATAATGTTGTTTTTAACTCCTTTACCCCGGTTGAGGTATGTTAACTTGAGGTATAGTTTCATACAACCTGCCTTATATCCACCGATAAGGCGCCTGAAGTGTAAGCGAGCGTGGGGTGTGACTTTATCAGCCAGAAACATTGTTAGATCCTGCGCATCAGGCGGCGTACAGTTTAACTGACGTTCATGTGTATCTCTGGGCAGCTAGATGTTTTGATTGGTCTCCACATAATACGAACTGCTCTTTGTCAGACTATGCCAGGCTTATATAATGGGTGCTCCCATAGCGTCGAGATCTTTATACAGAATATATATATATGGTCAAATCTCATATCTCTGCCTCGACGTATATATTCGGCCAGCAATGTTCCGTTTAGTTATTTCTTTCTCTCTGCGATTTCTTATTCCACAGGGATGGAAGAGAAAGGTATCATTTTGTTATAAATTAATAATATCCATTATAACACAATATAATTATTCGTCTCCATGATACATGTTCTTATTCTAGAGTTGTGACATAAACTATGCATAATAATAATAATAGGTTAATAGTAATAATAATAATAATCGAAAATTTGCATTGTGTTCTTTTCACAATGTAGATTCAGATAATGCATCAATTAACAAATGGTTTGTCAGTAATTAATTCCTGTTTTCGTTTTAATAATTAATTTTCTTTTAATTTACAACAGCCATTATCTTTTCATTTAGCCCTCCATATAAACCAATCCTCCCATCATTTCTCATATCTTCGAAAACAAAATTGCCACGAGCGTTTGTAAAATTATATCCACCTAACCTGCTCATCTACACGAAAATGTCCAAGGCGCGACATATATCATCTAAAATACAGTTTTTGATCTTGTAAAGCAGTTCGGCTGAATTTGCGTTTCGATTCGGCAATAATATGCTTTAAATGTTAAGTATAATTATTCCATTCGGGTAACAGACAGTAAGTCGAGTAAATAAATTCGAAAATTCATTTGATTAACAGTCATGTGTAGGTAGTCCTGAGGCAACAATCGTAATGTAGCCTGTAACATGATTTGTGTCTTACACGTTTTTTTCAAATTATCTTATCCTCAGAAAAATCGTTTGTTGTGTGTTTGTATTTGTGTTTGTTTATTACTCCTGGACTTCATCTTTCTTTCTTTTTTTTTTTAAACATGCACGTAAATTTATGGTGATACTTTTTATTGGTGGTTTTCATATGGGCGTAACAATTTAAATGTATAAGCACAAAGTACCTTTGTAATAAATACAAATCATGTGATAAATCATGGGCCTGTGTAACATGAAATCGCAAGACTGTTTTTAAGTTCCATTTATTCTTAACAAACCTTGAAGAGGATAATGTATCTTTAACGTGATTTTTCT
Organism: Mormyrops attenuatus; assembly: GCA_026777985.1. Lineage (NCBI taxonomy): Eukaryota > Metazoa > Chordata > Actinopteri > Osteoglossiformes > Mormyridae > Mormyrops > Mormyrops attenuatus. The sequence continues at coordinate 22,662,826 of JAODKC010000036.1, forward strand.
GTACTAAGAAACACAGTCGATGATTATTTGAATCGATGGAACTAAATAAATTATTCTTATTATTAAGGTTTTTTTATACTGCCTGAAAGCAAGCATGCGTATCCTTAAACGTGTTCCAGACAAAAACACAATATCTCATTCTCAAATGTGCCTCGCATTGCAGCATTCATTTCCAACAAACGTTTGTTTTTTCACGTTTGGGTTCAACTGCTATGTGCGTTTTATTATGAAATCTAAAAATGTCGATAGTAGAATTATCAACTTAACGGTTAAGGCGATTAATAAAAACGCTACGTATGGGGACAGAGCTTCATTTAAAGAAATAAAGCTTCATCTATTGCCTTTTAAAAATATGAAAATAAAATATATAGCTTTGTTGAACTTGGTTCGTTCGAAGTACCGCATCAGTTTATGATAAAATGGTCAGTAACGTTACTTTGGACATAGAAAAGGAAATTGGGCCTCATTATCCCAAAGACCGATTCATAAAACAAACCAAATATCGATGTTAATGAACAATAACCGACATATTGAACTGCATATCTTTATAAAAATGCCAATATTTTCGTATCGAATTAGATTTGCTATAAATCTATAAGGTCGATGAATACAGCTATATTTTCCCCTTACCGTTTTCGCAGTGTTGTTGATGTTACTGTATGTGTGGAGCCATTTTGTCGAGGGTCATCCATGTCTGAGGTTTTAGATTCACTGAAGAGCTGTGTGCAGCTGGAAGTGAGGTCTATATAATTCCACATCACGTCCAGCGCGCCTCTTAGTATGGGAAGCGGAACACGGGAGCAATGTGGCCAGGCGAGATAAGAGCACGGCAGTGGCCACTTCGTTGTCGATAAGCCCCTAAACCCATTATTTATGAAATGATTCATTATTATTTTGCTTTTTTTATCGAAGGCAAACGCGAAGAAAAAAACTGTGTAGACCAATATTGTATATGGATATGCATAGGAAGGGCTCATCGTTGCCTTTCGCATTGTCCTTCAAATAAATAAATAAAATAGACGAAAATTGTCTTGTTTAAACGCTTCACGACACAGGTAAATATTAATTGGGCAGGGTGACGGAACAAATTTGAATGATAGGATGTATAAATAATCACAAATCTAAGACAAAGCGACGCTGTCCTATATGTGGCAAAGACAGTTAAAAATGTCAGACTTGTCACCCTTGACTTGAGTATGACTCTCTTTACAGACTGGCATTCAATTTTCGAGTAATTATACATGGCTGAATGCACTTGAGGTTTTATTAACGTGATTAATGTTTGATCATGTTTGAGTGGTTGATATGTGCAACGTGAAAGCATCCAAAAATGTTCAAATTCCACACACGCTGCTAATCATTTAAGAGTAATGCCAAACGAAGACTGCAGCTTCTGCTGCGGCGTTTTTTTCAGATTACCCTCTAACTTTCGAATGTCATTTTATAAAACAACCAAGAAATAAACTCTGACATGAATGGGCATTCCCCTCTCCAACTACCACAAAGAATTTGTCATATAGAATTAAAATTTTATACATTTTACTTATTCAGTTATTAGGTAATACCTGTCACAAACAGGAAAAGTACGGGAATACTAAAATGATTTTATTTGCACTACTGCGAAATAATTTCATAGGATTAAATTACTGATATAACAGTCAATTTCTCTCGACTGTAGTCCACTATTCAAATAAGTAAATCCATAGAGATAGACTGAATTGTAATAAACAACTTGAGAAAAACCGCGGCTTCTTTCTGTTATCAAATCATCGTCAAATCTAGTTTGACCTCAATTAGCAATAGAGCCACAGATGAATGAAAAATCTAATGCATTCGAATATGCATATTTCTCTAATGAGATGGGCGTTTCTATGTCTTTTCACTGTAATACAGGGTAAGCTTTTACAGTTTGAATTAAACAAAAAATACAAGCTCTTACGCTATTGCGAGCAAATCTGCACAAATGGGGCTTTTTAGTTTGTTCATTTTTACATGTGGTTAAATAACAGTCAATTCTGGCAAATGAAGAGGTTATTTTTTTCTTGACTGCGAGAAGTAAATGTTGCGTATTAATTTCTTTAATGCTTACTGTGGGTCCATCTGTCCTAGAATGACCACAGAGTGGTGTGATTAAAAAGAAAAGCAGAACTTGTATCTGGTCACGCTTCAGGAAATGCTCCAACCCACAGAAGTGTAATATATTGAAGTGGTTCTGCCTTTCACACACTTTTACACACTGCTGTGGGTGTGTGACGACTTTGACCCCGTCTATGTTCAGTGTTTCGCTCCATTTCTAACAATTTTGCTTCAACAGAGGCAAAATAATTTTCAACAATCCATCCATCCACACATTTCGTTATCCAGTACGGGGGCGCGATGCACTGACAGCAAAGCTGAAAGTGTAAGCTAAGTGTTACTGATAAGATTAACAGTAGAATTCGCACGTTTTTATGTTGTTTGTCAGTATTTATTGTTGTTATTTGTTTTGTTTTTTTGTCAGTACTGCTGCCACAAGTAGGACTCATATGACTGTTATACTCGTTGGGCATTGAAATTTTAATTTTAAGGAAAAACGTTTAATTTAGTCTGCATACATGTTTAAATCAACCAAAACTGGAGTATAAGAAGAATGGCCAAAGACACTCTCTGGATTTGGCGTAGATCTCAAAGGGCACCCTTGCAAATTGCGATAAGACAGTATCATTACGGCCGTGACCTTCAGTTCATCCATCAGGCGACGAGCAGGAGAGGGACCCCCGCAGATAAGCCGGCCGTGTAACCTGTGGATGTTGCAATGTACCGGCGCTTTCGGTTCGCCACAACAGGGCGCCGATCGTCGCCTCCGGCTCCTGCTGTTTCACTTCTTGCTTCATCGCTGTTCTCTTTTTTAATCAGACCATCATTGCATCGCCTGGGCATCGATCTGACTTTCAGAAGTCACGTGCGAAACATCAATTTTTCCCTATCAGTTGAGCGCAATTAACCTACTTAAACAAATGAAAGCAAACATAACGTCACATAAAATTAAACACTCGTATTTTACAACAACATGTCGTAAACTGTTACATATATATACATAATATATGCATAATAAAAACATAAACAGATAAGGATTTTTGGTCACGCGCCATTTCCAACTTCATACACGTCGCTTCTGCTCTGTAACTTCAAACGCCGGTGTTTTAACTTGAATGACACTGTAAAGGGTCTTAAAGCAGTTTGCAGCAGAACGACTCTTCTCTCTGTCACGATGTTAGTCCTCCTGTACATCTTGCGTTTGGCAGGCCGTCGTCACGACCAACATCCTGCACACGCGTCCCTAATTGCGGGCGCTTGGTGTGGTGGGTGAGGGCTAAAATGGAAGAACAGGAAACTCTGCCAGTTTCAGCTTCCCACACATACCTCCCCCCAAAATCTTTCAAAAAAGGCAGGAAACAAGAGAAAGGACCGCTGCTCGCAGAGGTACTCCAGCACCAATGCCGTGTGGCTTCTACTACTGTATTTCCCAGCTGCTTCTCGGGAAGTCATTAAGTATAAAAATCGTCAATATGATTTGAATTACCAGTCAGACTATTTTCATAACTTTTTTAAAAAAAGGAAATGTGCATACAATACATTAGTGGGAATGGTACATGGTACATTGTGGACAGATGGCACTTTTCATAACTCCCTGTAAAAACAACAGCGGCATAACTGTGTCGCTTTTCCACGCCGGTTATTGATTTAGACTGAATAACCGCTTCATGTTTCCAGTGATCTGTATTTGACGTGTAATTACTGCACTTCATAACATTTATATCATATGAGCAGTTTTTAACCCGTAACTGTATTTTTGAAGTTTCCGGAATTTTAGTTTTGTAGAGCTGGTCTGTACTAGGTTAATGAACAGGATTGGCCCCCGACAATGGATTAGTGTAGCTACGTATAAACGTATAAAGACTTTTTCGAAGCCTGATGTTCATGAGCAAAATTCACATACTCAGAATGTTATTAAGAGCTACAAACTGCAGATCGTTTAGACTTATCACGCACATTGCTGCTAAAATGAATGAATTCGCTCTTTCTGCTCATTTGCGCACTTCAATTAGGAGAACCAATGCTGGGAATAATTCAGGCACCATTAATTATTACGCAAGCTAAACATTTAAGTAATGAACTGTAATTACATTCGGCGTAATTACTATTTTAAGGACCAAAATGAACAAATGTTTTCTCTGAAGTCCACCGTTAAAATAAACCCGTTCCCGAAATGTTACAAAAATTTTTAAATCATGAATATTTAGTTATGTGTTATGATTGTTAGAATTGAATGAAAAATAAATCTAACAGAGTTAATTGTTAAAAACATGAAGATAAAACAAAAATACGAATATTCCCACGACCAAAGAGTTTGTTTTTCTCAAAGTGAAACAATCCCACTATTTTCCTAAATGTGGGGTTGGTGCACAGGAATGCTGTGGCCTTTCACACATACATTCAGTCACGTTTTATACTGACCCCATATTCACTTTCCTGCACACTAAGCAGGTTGTAGAGGCCAAGACTGCTGATAATAATAAGATTCCTTGGTATACTGGCGCCCCCCTTTGATCATTTTGAGGTAACGCAAAAATGGTTTAAAATCATGACTGATGAGCCGAAGTAACCTGTTACTAGTAACAGCTATTCATGACTACGCCTTCGGAAATACGCAAATGAAACTTTAAGTCGATAAAACAATAAAAAAATTCCCATTTTGTACTTGTCTTAAGTTATCAGTTAAAATTTAAAATATATAATTTGTAAAGTTTTTATATTTGTGTCTAATGAGGGTCTCGTTGTTGTTATTATTATTAGTAGTAGTAGTAGTAGGTCTAGTAGTATTAGCATTTATTAGTATTATTGTTGTGTTCGTTGTCGTTATGCCAAACAAAACAACATCCACTGGAAACATCCTTTACAGTGGAGCAAAAACAATGCACATCTTCCTCCTCCACTAACCAGATGTCCCCATGTCAGATAGGAGACCTCATACCCGGAGCAGTCTGAGTAAAGAGGAAGGGTCTCTTTTGAAACCTTGTTACTAAATAACAAGCATAACACTTTGAAGGTATATGTGCGAAGGACAATGACAAAATTCTAGCAGTATGCAGTGGAATGTTCTGTGGAGTGATGTGTGCCTGTTTAGCAGTCATTCAAATGCTGGTTATATTTTAAAACCTAAATGACTAAATTAAAATTTGCCTATATAAAGCATCTTTATAGGGTATAATGTTCTATTTAAAGGGGCTATATTTAGGGTACTGAGCACGCCATGTGATCCTTGGTGTTTTCTGACAAATAAAAGCTGTTTATTCTAAGTGGCGGTATTTGGGGTGGACGTGAAACGTAATTCTCAGTCCCTTTGAACGGTTCACTTTTTGAAGATCAGCTCTCAGGAAAAATGAACTTTAGCCATACCTGGGTACCGATTTACCAGCTCTCTGCTATTCAGTGACAAAATGATGAACTTTACATTATGATTGATGGAGAAGTAGGAAAGAGACGAAGGAAGACGAGAACGGGGGGATGCGCCACGTGGTTGTGAAAGGAGGGAGAGCACCATTTTACAACCGAGTTTTGTTATAATGAAGACAACATATCCAGCATGTTCCACTGAATGACAGGCAAACTGGATTTCGCAGATTGAAATATTGTAAACTGTTTTTATAACCTAAAAAGTGACAATTATTTTGTGAATGCATTTTTATACTTAATATTTGTAACCAAATAAGTCATCTACATTGTACTGTGCTTTGTGAGAAAGCTTGCATGCATTCTTATCTCTTATCAGAGTTGGTCTTCTGTGGACTTTTATGGCAGGTAGGTTGGAGTAGAGGTATCAGACCAAACCTACCATCTATACTGGGGAGTAACAATATGTAGTAAACAGTGTGTTGGCAGTGGGGAAGCACTGGTAACAACATCACTGACAATAAATTACAACCTGTGCTAAAGAGGACAATGGTGTAAACACATCCATACCATGGCGAGAAAGCTGATGGGCGGACAAACCCCAGAACAAATAGCTGGAAAATGAAAAGGCATTCAGGTTACTGAGGAAGGGCCATTCGAAGCACATCTGCGGTTTGTGTGGTTGAATATTTACTTGCCAATGCTGCCATTACGGAAAATAAATCTGAATGCTGGACAGAAAGAATCACTGTTGGAACATGTAATATATGGAATGAATCCAAGGAAAGCCGAATCTGGTGAAGATGGAAATCGATATGTTGGAAATTAGCAAACTTAGATGGACTGGACTAGGACACCATTTACTACTCAATGAAATGAACAGCAAAGTAGAAATGGGGTGGATCCATAATTTTAAAAACAAGTTTGAGTCAGGGGTGGCACCGGGAAGGCGGGGGGGGGTGAGCTTTGAAAGGAAACAGGGTTAAGATCTCTTCTCTCCCTGGGGGAGAGAGGGGGACTGCGGCAGAAAGCC
>JAODKC010000036.1:22683895-22728341 GCA_026777985.1 Mormyrops attenuatus
CCCCTCCCCTCCCCTCCCCCGCCCACCTGCCCCTCCCCGGATGTCCTACAGTCCTTAGGTGCCTCGGAGGCCTGGATCTAAGTGACCCACATTCATCTCGGTAACAGCGAGTGATCCGTCAGCTTAATACTTGCCCTCTGGTCCGCCTCCAAGGAACAGAACTATAAATACCCGGCACGGTCTCTGCGAAAGAGTGTCGGGGCACTGGGAGCGGGATGGGACAGGAAGCTACCCTTTGTCATGCCCACTAAACGGCAATATATCATCTTCCAAGGCCACTTCTCTTCTTGTAGGAATTTTCCAGTGTTTTAACTAGCAAAACATGGCTGCCATTCAGAGTCTGTATATATACATATATAGATATAATGATCTTACTTAATCCTTTCTATAATATCACCTGTGATCTGGGGATTTTCATCAAAGATTAAATGTACTGCTTCACCTGTTTATCCAGCTAGGGTGTCTGTCCCATGGCAGAAGAAGCCCCCTCAGAAATTATATAACAGGTCAAAGCAAGGCTCTGTACTCCACCTTCGACTTTATAGTCTGAGGGAAAGTGGGTTGAAGCGATAGACCAGTCTGACATCTTTTGTCTGATTAGTCAACACTTATTCAAATACAGTTTACTCACGTGAGGAGTTCTGAGGAGGGATTCTGGTTTAGTAAAAGAACCGTCCTCAGTGGTATGTAAAGAGACTCACCGCTAGCGTTCAAACTTGAGACCTTTTGAGTTATGAGTCTCTGTCGTATGCATACTGGGTCATGAAAGAATGCATTTTTATTATAGAACAATATAGCAATATAATGATAGTAAATAATATACAAAAAATTTGGCAGACTCGAAATACTGCAGGTGAGATCCAATTAATACGGGCAGATTTTATGTGTCTGTACCTCCATATGGTTTTGGAAACACAAAATTTGTAAGAATCTTGCTGCTATTAAGTGGCAATATATCCCTGGATATTACCTTCCTCCCAAAAAAAATGCTATTTCTTACCAAAATAAAAAACAATCTGAAATGTTTCTCAGCACATCAGCCCCACCTCCCCATCCCCGGTACACAGCCAACGCCGAATCACATGGCGCCTGTGACTCCCCGTCAGCGATCGAGAGCATCGGGGCATTTTGTAACATGTTGATTCAAGATTCAAACCCACTCATGTTACTGGGCCAGTAACATTTGATTGGATTTGCCCACAGATGTGGTCTGTTTAATGTGGAATGTAAATGGGACATTTGACATGTGTTCAAAAGGGGCTTTGAGACTGGCATCTGAAATATGCACATACCTCTCCGTCCATGAACCCTCTTGGTATCTATATATAAACTTATTGCACGCAAAGACCGGTTCTTTGAACTGGCATGGTTACACCAACACCTAAGTCACTGTAAATAATATATGTGATATACTGATTAACTGCTCCTGTACATTAAGCAGATGCCACGTTTAAAAACAGTGTGGAAACTCAAGACATTTTACGGGAAGATGCATCAAATGGAACGTAACCCATAGGGTAAACAAGCAAGGCTGTCACAGATTAGCAGTTAGCACTCGTGCATTACTGTGTACAAACAAATTAGGTCAGGCTGTGTTTAGGGCTGAGCACATGAAAATGTACTTTGCCAGTAGCTAAAGACAATGGACCTGGGTGGTCATGTGACCCGATGACACGTCATCTAGGGTGACCTCCACGAACAGACAAGATCATGTGTGACGACAGCCTGAGGACGATCTGAGTGCTGCGGAGTATGATTGTCACAGCACAAGGCCCTGAAAGGGCCGTAAAGGATCTGAATTCACCTCATAAGCCATAGGCGACTCTTTCTCCTAATCAACTGATCTTAGACCCACGAGCTGTCTGCGGAACAAGAGCAATCAGGGAAAGCAGATACCAGTTTTTCAGACTCCTACAGTTTCAGAACCACATACAGCAAAATAATTTTTCCCCATGTTAACTCGTGGTAAGTCCGGGTCCGGGTCCACAGAGGTAAAGTTAACCCTTTGCATTAATCGTCACATAGTCTGGCAGTGTGCTGAAATGCATTTTGCCGGAATTAAATTGTTAAAATACCAATTCACTTGGAGACATGACATAAAAGAAAGTCACTACTAACCGGTTAAAATGTAAAAGTGCAGTGAGCAACATGGAAAGCTGAACTTACACAAAAGCACAGAAACTGGTTGGTGCAGTTGAGAGGTAGGTCTTCTCAGGGCTAAAGAAATCCACACTGCTGACTTTCAAAAGTTCTTAAACTTGAACACAAGAATTAACGTTCTGACCAAAGTATGACTTTGCATCTTTTGTGTCATACTCAAATTTCCTTCCACAGTGCAAAGACACAGTGTTCGGCTAATAGGTGTCTCTAAGTTGCCCATTATGTCCGATATTGTGTGCGTACTGTATATGGATGGATGGACTTAATGATATTAGCCTTTTGATGTCTAATAGTCAGTCTAACAGGCTAGCCTTTAAAAATGTGTCCTAGGGTAATAGAACTAACCCAAATTCTCTTCATGTCTCTCCTGTCACTTGAAACATTCAAGCTTTACAAACTTTTTCACAAAGCGTATTTGTTCTGACTTGTCAGCAGAATTTCCCATGATGCCATACAGCTCCTATTGTATGGACACAGGTGAGTCATGGCACAAATATACTGAAAATAATACGGCTCAAAACAAAGGCATAGGAGAACATCTTCCTTGCATCTTTAATGCCCCACGCCTTTTTCATGGAAGCTCCTCATGCCTGTAACTTCTGCATAGCTCCATCTGAAGGTCTGTACCAGGACTGTACCATTGCGTGTGTCATAGAGGGGTGGCTTCATCTATTCCGCTCCTGGGGAGAAACACGCAGCCCAGGAGAGGATGAGGTCAGCTGTCAGGAAGCGAAGGACAGGCCATTGTGTGAAACATACCCAGCGGTAGCATCATCCTTATGTCATATTGGTAATCAAATTTCACTTGAAATTGAAATATCCTCGTGTGTTCGGGGGCCGTACAACACAGGTATTAGAGAGCCAATGTGTGATTAGTTGGTTACTAATGGTTGCGGTGAAGTAAAATACACAGCACTTCCATATAATCCATTTAGGGAAGGTGGCACCCATGAATACACTTGTCTTGGAGGAACGTCAGCTAAACAAATTTTTAGCACATAAATCATAGTTGACCTTGCAGGGAGCTGGTTATACTTAATGACCTCATACTGCAGCTAGTGCCGTTCACTGAAATGCTCTACAGAGTACATAAGAATTATATATAAACCGTAAGCGATTTTTGTACAGGAAAAAAAAAAAACACGATACCACATTTCATACAACTATTACGCGAAACGTTTAGAAAGTAAAATAAGGAGGATAAGCGAATTTTAGGATGGATTAATGTTTATATGCTGGTCAGATCACGTGTAATAAACCGTACGGTTACCCAATCGTGTGTCGCAACCACGCTTGTTAATGCTCGCCAAAGAACGCACAAGGAAGCACATTTCAAGAAAACACTCATCCAAATCAAAATACTACTTAAGCGGGGGGGCGGGGGGTGATAATATGTGTATCGCTTTGAGAAAGGACAACCCCCCGGAAACTGCTTTCCAGCCCCGTCTAAAGCAGAAACACATGGCTCTTCAGAAACTAAGCCCACTTACAAACTCCCCAGAGGCGCCCATCAACCCACAAAAGCACAGAAACTTTTCCAAAAAATTTAATACGTGTAATACACGCAAATATCATAATCGATAGCAAATACCAAAATACAGATTTAGATAACATTTACAAACAAACCCATACAAGCATCCAGGTACAAATATACAAGTCTTTTTAAAACAAAGACAGTTGGGAAAGATCAGTGACCAAGCAATGTGTTTGCGTTACAGACAGCTTAAGCACCGATAACTGCATTTTCATGGTCTGAGCACTGTTAACAAGTATTCACATTAACCAGCACTTAGTTTGTCAAACATTTAAACACGAACATGGGAACCATCACATTAACCTCAAGTTATTCTTCCGCAATATATTCAACCACTCAAGGTAGAAAAAAGAAACCTGGGAAGTGTGCAAAATATACGGAAAGTGTAGCTCTAAACTCCATGTTTACTGACGATTATGGTACATCCGTACGTCTCCCCCCTATACCCCTCGCGTTTAGAGTAGGATCCTGCCACCCCCCTCCTCCCCAGCCCCGATCGGGACATGCCCCGACAAACACACGGCACATGTCGGCGTGGCCATGTGGCGACTGGGAGGGGAAGCCCCGTATTGCACTCTTCCTCTATTTTCCACGTGGTTGAGAGCAGCTAAGAGGGGGGGCAGCTTGTCCTTACGGGAAGCGAGTCTCCCACCGTCCAAGTCCGTAACACTTTCACAACTTCAAGTGTCCAGTGGAAAACGAGAGTCCTAAAAAGCCACGATAGCGGTGCTCCATGGACTGAGGTTCGGCAGCATCTGCTCGCAGCAAATCGTCCCGGAACCCGAGTCGCCGTCCGCCGCCCCCGGCTCTGCCTGTGCGCCGTCTTTGCTCAAGAGTCCAGAGAAACTGGAGCCGAATATCGTTATGAGGCTGGACACGTTGCCCGTGTCCATGTCTTCTGATGTGTCCCCGCCTTCGGTATTAGCCGGCGGGACGGAGCCGGGTCTGGGTCTTTTCACCGGAGATCCTGCGTATGGAGACTTGCCGGCGCCCCTCTTCCTGGTACAGCAGGGCGCCGCGGCCGCCGGGCTCTGCGTTCCTTCTTTCTGGGAGCAGAGATCGTCGGCGTTGGCCGGCCCGCACTCAAACCGGCTCTCCGGGACAGGGCAGTTAGGGACCTGCGTACTCTCCTCCGCTTGACCTGGGGCTCGCTCCCCGTCCACTTCGCCGCCCTGCGGCCAGTTGTAATCCGAACTTGAAGCCGGCTCCTCGGCGTCCCGTTCCCCGGCTACCTCGACCGAGGCTCGCGCGGAAGTCTCCGGCGCTCGTAAGGTTTCCCGCGACTCCGCCTCGGACCCGCAGCTGTCCGCGCCGGCGGCTCCGGGGGTCGACCTTCCCTCTAACGACTCCATCGTCTCCCCCTCTGCCCACTCCCCCGCTTCGGCGCGCTGGGAGCCCAGGCAGGCGCCGCCGTAGTAGTCGCTGAGGTATACCTGCCTGGCGCTCCGGAGAACCAGCGAGACCAGCAGGTTCTTGTGCAGCTTGATCCCCCCTCGTTGGACCCTGGAGTTGTAGATCTTCCCCAAAGAGATACTCATGATCCGATGAGCCTCCACTTTATACTCCATATCTCAAATCGAGCTGGTCGGACAAACGGCGCCCCGTTACAGTGTAATGAAACTTTTATGACGGCTTCCTCCGTGAAAAATCCCGCAGATCAGTTTCAGTCAAAAGACAAAAAAAGGTAAATAGTAATATTAATAAATATTTATCCCCTTTCGATATCATTAACTAATTAGTTAAGTGCGTGTAGTGGGGGGTGAATGAACTACACAATAATACTAACAATGTTATTTGTTTAAACGTTTGACTAAAGCGGCCCGCCGTTTAGACCAATAGAAAGAGGAAATGTCTATTTTACAGGAATTAAAACCCCTCTAACGTTTCATCCTTCCCCGCCACCCGCCAAACTGCTGCTAAGAGAATGAGACGGTTTCTATTTTTAACTTACATATATAGTCCTACGTAACGATTACGTTTCCCAATGAAAAGACGCTGCTCTTTTACAAATGCCTGGAATTTTTCCCCGCCAACTGCGTTTGGACCAATCGGGGGACGCAGTACCGTCAAGTAAGATTTAAATACTAACGTGGGAAGAAGATTTAAAGGGGAAAATGCATTTAGGCACATAAACTCAGCTTAATTTCTAATTTTACTAGAGCGATTTATTAGTATTAATTTTAAATGGGTATAAATAGAACACCTTTGTTTTGAACTTGCGTTTGATAAGATTCGTGGCACCAAGGAAAGTAGCTATACTAAAATATTGCGTGTTGTGTACACGTTGTTTTTATAGCCTAAGTGTATTATATTGTAATAATAAATATTTATAACGTATGCATATAACGTATATATCAGTGGTTTCTCATATTATATATATAACTTGTTTATCTGCGTGTGCACAGGGGATAACGTATAACGGTAGTTACATGTGTAAATATGTCGGGTCCCCTTTAAGAGTATTTATATTTTGGTAGGCGACATTCTGCGACTGATGTAATGGTTCGTCTGTTTTGGTGAAGTCACATGACGCTTTTGTGCGAGTGAGATCTACGCTGCGGTGTCCGAGGCAGGGCTGGTAAATGGAGCCATCGGAGTTAAAGAGGGGGTTGGGTGACCTGGTTGGTTTGATCGAGACGCTTCTAGGTTATAGGCGGGGAGAATGGGATTTTAATGTAACCATAATCAGAGATGCGTAATAAGTAAGAAGAGGAGTCAAACAGAAGGGGCAGGTGTGTGTGTGTGTGTGTGTGTGTTTGATCGTCGTCATGTTTGTAGAAAACAAAGCGGAGTGAACGAGGAGGGGCAGCATGACGTAACGGTCCTGCCAGTTAAACCAGAAGGAGCAGAAACTTTCCCATAAACACACCCAGCTGAATCGCGCCACCTGTTTCCGCTTCACATCTTGGAAATATTCATTTTATTTTCTGCTGTGTGTATATCTGTTATATTTTTAGCTGCTTAACACGATCATAATGTCCGGCATTATTTGTGAACCACAGTAAACAGTTCGTTACTTATGTAACCTTCTGAGTGCTTAAATCTTCTTTTCATTCTGAAATAATAGTTGATGTTTGCTCAAATGGCAAGTTTGTGCTAAATGGGAGGGTCTTGCCACGCCACAGGCGTGGTTCTGAAGGTTGAGAATATATTATTTATAAATGTGTATGTCCCGAAAACGAAGACGTTGTGAATTACCCCCTGAGAATCCCATACACCATTATGTAGCAACACGTGTTTATTGTCAAAAGCATTTGTTGATGTTTATATATTGCTTACTAAGATTTAAAGTGTTTCTCATTACTGTTTCATTTAGGAACCTTTACCTTTGGTGTATTATTTGGTTATATTTTCAAATAGATAGTGATGACTTCGCTCTGCTACAACCCCATTTCCAAAAAGTTGAGATGCTGTGTAAAATGGAAATAAAAACCTAATACAGTGATTTGCAAATCTTATAAACCCACATTTAATTGAAAGTAAAACAGAGACAACATGTCAAATGTTGAAACAGATTTTTTTTATCGTTTTATGACAGATATCTCAAAATAGGGGGAGTTCTCTAAGGCTGAGACCGGCCACCCTGCGGAGGACACTAATTTCAGCCGTTTGTATCCACGGTCTCATTCTTTCGGTCACTACCTAGAGCCCATGACCATAGGTGAGGATAGGAACATAGATCAACTGGTAAACCGAGAGCTTTGCCTTCCAGCTCAACTCCCTTTTTGCCATGACAGAACGGCAGGACAGACCCCATAGCCCATATTCCTGAAGCACCCTCCACAGGACCCCCGAGGGACACAATCATATGAGTTTATATGATTTGTAAATCATTGCATTCTGTTTTTATTTACATTTTACACAGCGTCCCAACTTTTTTGGTAACAGAGTTGTAATATACATGTATTTGTTTCTTAGTTGAAATGTATAATTTGTTGTTTATACTGTATAATTGTAAAACTATATGTCACTAAAGGGACTTTATAAGAACTGAATGGACGGGTGGGAAAAAATAAAGATCTTTGTGACTGCCAAGTTAAAATGTTACTGAACCATAAACTCTAGTGTGTGACAATAACATGTGATAAGCCCCCTGGATTCATTGACTGTTATTCACCAGCTGGATGCCAGTAACAGCCCGCCTACTGTATTCTTAAAAGTTCACAGTTAAAATGAAATAGCTCTGGGTGGATCCAGAAGTCCTTACTGTTTATTCACAATTATTTTCCCCACTAACTCATATTTAAAGGAAGTAGAAATGATCACATTACATTTTGGTCATGACAATATTATTGGTCATTCGATGTGAATAATACAAACATTTAATGATTAGTCAGCAAGCTGGTAATAATTCAAACGTAATACAGATGGTGTAGCTGTGAGCAGGAAGTCAGTGGTTCAAATCCCAGGATTTGTAGAGTGATTTCACCATTGGGCCTTTGAGCAAGGTCCTTAAAAACCCCAATTACTCCTGGAACTATCTGCTTTCACAAAAATGTATGTCGCTTTGGATAAAAGCTTCTATTAAATAAAATCTAAAATGGCTAAAACTTAATAAAAGTGTCTCTTTCAAACAGGGAAAGTGAAAGTTGTAGTTTAGTCTGTATACTTTGTACTTCTACATTTAGACATTCTAAGAAATATTTTAAATTGTCTTTCTAAAAAGTTGTGACAGCTGTCACCTTCCTTAAAAATGTTTTTTACCTTTGAGACTTGATGAACTGGCCAAACATGTTTCCATGCTCAGCACTTGAATCCCCAGGAGCAAATCTGAGTGTTTACTATTGGTGAGTTGGTTGATGACATTCATGCCAAGTTTCACCAGAATATTAACCTGTGAATCCAGTACAGGAAAATACCAGACAGAAGCCACACATATATATGTGACCACATACCATTACTTTGTGTCTAATTAATGAGCAAGCAGTACTGATGTTATCAGATATGTGAATTCTGAACAATGAAAAATATATCAATCAAAATAGTTTTCTGCCCTTCTGTGGCCTCATTGTTTTTTTTGTTTATTGATTAGGCTTTTCTTCAAAATAATAATAACAATTCATGTCTGTTGGTTGAGTCATGGCAACTGGACTTCTCTCTTATAAGGCAGAAACGTTTCACTGCTCATCCAAGCAGCTTCTTCAGTCTGAGGAATGGTTGTAAGTGTCCATAAATTTATCCTTCCGGGTAGTTCCACAGACAGTTTCATCTGGATGACTGAGAATCTTCACAGACATAATAATTCATGCTTTTCCACTTGTCTATATTGCATGTAGTGAACATATTGGGTCATAATAATATACCCTGTTTTCAATTTTCCAGCATTTTCCCTTCATAAACAATATTCTCATAGAGATGAGTCAAAGCTGATCTCTTCTACACAACTAGATGTAAGCATACCAGTTCACTCAAAATATTTTATTGTAAGAAAATATTTGCTCAGTAACTGTGTGGGGTCCTTGAAATGGTCTGTGTTAACAATCACAAGATGAAACAGACATTTTTTCAAGGATCTTTGCAAACAGTTGAACACCGGTCTTTAATAAGAAACCAGTTATGAAAACTTGCGCAAACATTCCAAGAATGGGGAAACATCGAATGTTTATAGACATGCGAAGATAAAGCCTGCCGCCAATTACTAAGCTTGAGTGTTTGAATACTTACGTGTGAACAAATAAAACTTATAATTAGAAATGTTGTTAGAGCATAGAGCCTGATCACAATGATCAATACACTGCCTTTTCCTGTTTTAATTTAATGTAATTCAGTTCAATTCAATGTATTTTTATATAGCGTGTTTCACAACACAGTTGCCCCAAGGCAAGAAACCCGAACACGCCTGAGACGTTCTGAGTGTACTTGCGCGTACTTCCGCATGTCTCATCGCCATCTTGTTTCTATGCATGTTGCTAGGCGAATGACGAAACACGAAGAGCGATCTGACCTTCGACCCGGAAGGAGTCACGCCGGGCCATGGGAGCTCGAGAAGGGGCTGCACTTGTGTAAACAGAGAGCTGCGGTGGCGAGTGTTTCATCGCAAAGTTAACATCCATTAAACTGGCCATCGTGCCCCGTTGTTGGAGTATGAGGTTACGGAACAAACTCTACGGAAAGTGAGCTGCAAAAATGTCGATGGAGGATCCGTTTTTCGTCGTGAAGGGGTGAGGAAGGACCCATCCGTCTGCTTGTCCATTTAGCTAGCTTGCGGTTCTTGGAGCAGAAAAGTTAGACAATGGCGTGTTGTTTTCGCTCAAGGATATGATGACACTTTTCCTCTTTAATTCACGACCTGGTTTACAACAGCCTTGGTGTCTTAGAATCGGGGTAGAGGAAAATTACACGGATTTAGACATCAGGCCACATCCATATTCTGATGTGTAGTCAATTAATCACTTAAAAATTATATTAGTTTGCTGAGAAGTTTTAAAAGTTTTGTTTAATAGTTTGTTGAGGGAGTCGCTAAATGAAACGTCGCCGTCTTACGATCAGCGCAACGGTGGACGATACATGTCATTGATTTGGCCGGAAATTGACCAAAATTGTCAGCGAGTAAATCATCCATTGCAAAGTATATGAAAAGAAATTCACCACAACTTCTCACTGCTGTTGATGTTATGAATTGATTAAGTCGCTGAACATTCCCTTGTAAAGGAACGGTTGTTTTATTTTCAGTCTCCGGCCTATACAATTTGGCCCACATCACTGCAACTTTTATTGCCGCTACCAGAATAATTCTACTTGGCGTGAAGACAAGTCTAAGGGAAGCATCTTGATCTCGTATGCACCTTTTTGGACAGGGAGGTACAGAAGGCTGTGAATACAGCCCAAGGGCTGCACCAGCGATGGACTGAGCTATTGCAGGACCCTTCCGCTGCCACCAAGGAAGAGGTGGACTGGACCACCAATGAGCTGCGAAACAGCCTGAGGTCTATCGAGTGGGACCTGGAAGACCTGGATGAGACCATCAATATCCTGATTCTAATGCTTCTCTGCTTGAATACTGAGAGCCATTTCATTACTTTTGTTAAACTTGGTTGACATTTAATGACACATTAGTGCATGTTTAATCTCAAATATCTCCCTTAACCTCTGTGAAAGCATTGTCGAGGCGAATCCCAGGAAGTTCAACCTGGATTCCTTGGAGCTCAGCAAACGGAAAGCCTTCATCACAAGCACCCGGCAAACAGTGAAGGTGAGTCCGCCTCACTGACATCCAGAGTGAGAACTGCTTCAGAAAGTAACACTTGGAACAAATGAACTTTTGCTGTATAAAGTAAACATCCTGGGATGTTTGTCAAGGTAACTGAAATGACATATTTGAATACTAATGGCAGTTGAGATAATTACATCTAATCAGTAGTACATGAGTAATTAATGCAACACAAGTATGATTTTTTATTTATATATCATAATTTGGTTTCTACTCCTCCCCCACAGGAAATGAAGGACAGCATGTCTAGTCCAAGGGCCCAAGCGATGTCGGAGAAAAAGGGCAGGCAGGTCTGTTGCCCAAAGACTGTTTTGGTGGTCTGTAGGGGAGGGAGATGAGGGACAGTTTAGTCACACAAGGGGTGTGGCATCCGTTTATTAGAGAGGCAGCTGCCGGGGGACCTCGGCTGTGTGTATAGAAGGAAGAGGAAAGCCTGGTCATTTAAAAGCAGCACTGGGCACCATTCTGTGAATCTGCAGTTAAAGCGCAAGCATCAGTCAGGCGTGAGATGCTGCCAGTGAGCATTGCAGGCTGGGAAATATCGCTGGGGTTATTCCATAGATGAATGTGTTCACATATTCGCAAATTTCACTTTCTGGCCATATCTTTCCAAACTATATCACTGTCTCTCTCTCTCTCTCTCTCTCTCTCTCTCTCTCTCAGACCTTGCTCGGGGATGGCGGTTCTCAAGGGCCACAGTGGCAGCCGGGGCCAGACAAGTACAGCCGGCTGGACCGCGAACTGCAGACCGCCAACTCGCAGTTCATTGAGGAGCAACACACACAGCAGCAGGTGTGTCAGGACTACCCCCCACGTCCGCCGCACTCCCCTATGGCCCCTCCTACTCACATAGCCTCTGAGTCATCAGCACCCTAGACAGATGAGTGGTTATTTATAACTGATCGTAATGTATGGATCCATGTTCTTACGGCTCAAATGGGCAGTATTGTGGTGATGTCATTTGAACCTTTCTCCTTAGTATAGATTATGTTATATAATGACTTATTTTCCCCATTTAGTCACAGTTGTGAATAAGCACCAGAATGTTCTTTCCCAATGTTTATGTCTTGGCCGTTCGCTCTGTTCCGTTGGCCGTATTTGGGCGTGAGGGTGTGTGCCTTGCCAACCCTTTTCGCGTCACCAGCCGCTCGGTGACATTTTGGTCACATCCCCATACCAGCTGATCGCCGAACAGCAGGACGAGCAGCTGGAGTTGGTGTCCGGCAGCATCGGGGTCCTGAAGAACATGTCGCAGCGGATCGGCCAGGAACTGGACGAGCAGGCAGTGTGAGATGCCGATCCGTCAGCACTCAGCCAGCATCAGGGTGCTGGGGACACAGTTTTACCTTCCACTTATTAAAATGCGAAATGCTCCCCCTGCTGACTTGGTTGTGGTCCAGAAAGTGAAAGTGAAACTGGCTACATTTGCTGAACCACGTGACCTTTAAGGAGCACTACTGATGACAGATGGACTTAACCTTTAGCTGTTATTTTGAGCTAAGTGTTGTATACCTTGGCTTTCTGGGTGATACGTGTGGTGTTTCACCTTCTGGGGTTTCTGTGTTGTTCAGGATGCTCGATGACTTCTCCCATGAGATGGAGAACACTCAGTCACGGCTGGACAATGTCATGAAGAAGCTGGCTAAGGTTTCTCACATGACGAGCGGTGAGTCACAGCATTGCGCTAACCATCAGTCGAGCAGTCATAATCTTGGTTAACAAGTCTTACTTTTTCATTATTTAATGATAATAGGAGTGTTTCCCGATCCAGGCCTCGGAGACCCACGGCTGGGTCACGTTTGAGCTCCCAGAATCCCCCAGGACTGGATTGGGAAACACTGATAGTAGTAATAAATTGTCTAATAGTTTCTTCCCTAGTAAATAAATTATGTTACTATTACAGGATATGTGTATCATAATTTTCCTGCCCGTTATAGATGTGTTTGGGACCTCGGATTGTTGTAATGTATGAATATGGTCGGTCAGCTTCTCCCAGCTCAGGTGATTTTCTGCTAGGCTTCCTGTCCCAGCGTCCGCTGGGGTCACTCTGGAGAGGAAGGATAGGTGGTTCTCTCTTAACTTACCACCCCCGGGAAGTCCGCTCTCGGCCCCTCACAGGAAGTGCTTGGTACAGAGACAGGAAATGCATTCAGATCTGAATATTTATTTAATTTTTTTGTACATCCGGTCTTGTTTTATTGTTGCCGCTGTCAGCTGGGGGGGGATCCGGTCCGCCGCCACTCACACTGTTCCTGTCTTTGCTTCCGTTTGCAGACAAGAGGCAGTGGTGTGCTATCGGCGTTCTCCTGGCCATTCTGTTCGTGGTCCTCATCCTCTTCTATGCTCTGTGATGACAAGCCCACCCCCCCACCTTCCCCCCTTACTGACCATGCAGCTCCCTGGCACAGTCCCAACCCTCCCCCTTCCCAGTTTGCTGTTGGGTTCACCATGCTAGGACTGGGAAGAGAGATTTTTCACCTGCCTTCCAATCGGGTAGAATGGCACCTTCAGATTCTTTCATGCGACGCAGTTTCACGTTGAAAAATGCTTTTTAAAAAACAAAAACACCCTGGATCCCGTTATCATCATAATCTGCTTATGGGATAGTTTGGCTTTGTCCCAGGGGGCCTCTGCCTACTCCCACCCCCTGCAGTGTCACAAGGTCACCCCCTCCACCCCCCACACCTTTACAGCGACAAGCTGAGCTGTGTGTCTCTGTTAGGCTTAAGGGCCAGCTATGTAACATTTCCAGGCAAGTTTCTAACATTTTCAGCTGGTGGCCCAGGAAAGCCATTTTAAAAACCTTTTTGAATTTGTGTTTGTTCACAGGGTGGTTTTGTTAGGCGGTCTTGCTTTTCAGTTCTGAAAATGTGTGAAATGTGCGACTCCGGGTTCGATTGGCAGAGGGGAATAGCACGCAGCCGCCTGTCTCCATGGAGATGCGGCATTCCGAACCCTCGCCCGTGGCCTGTCTTCCTGATGCCCCGTAATCCCAGCTCTGGAAGACAGTGGGGAGCCGGGGGTATGTATGTGTGTGTGTGTGTGCGCGCATGTGCCTGTCAGCGCTGGGATGTTTGACAGGATTAGCTCACCGTCAGTGAGCAGATGAATCACTAACCTCACTAACACTCGACTTCTGGAGTGTTTGGGCTTCAGTTGCTAGAAATGGTCTAGTGCACAGAAGAAGCGTATGAAATATGCTGAGCATAAAATTGAGAAACAGCGTTTGTTCTTCAAGAGTATTACTACTGCTTGGGCTGATGTCTGCTGCCATGGGGATTCGAGGACACTGATGAGGACAGTCCGCTGTGACCTTGGTGTCAGGCTGACTCACCTCTGGAAATTGCTGGTCATGACCAGCAGGAAACGTTATATCTTAATAACTGTATGGCGGTCTCACCTGACCCCTAACAAATGTCCACATAGTGTGACTTGATTGAGGACCAGTCTGTAATACATCACATGACAAGTAGGTGGCGCTGATGCTGGGTTTGGGCGTGCACTCGGTTTCTGTTCTTCCCCTGCTTATGTCGACTTTCTGATTCAGACCAGATGTTTGCGCTGTGCTGAATTGGTGCCTCTCCTGTGGCCATAGCGTGTAGTTCTGTGTTTTGATTGTGTGCCCTGCAGTGGACTGGCATCCCACGCTGGATATACAAAAACACTGCCTTTTTTTTTTTTTTTTTAGAAGAACTAGGGCTTGCAGATCAACACAGTGTTTGCCACAGGTGTGGTGCCTCCTGCCTCCTGCAGGGGGAGATGCACAGGGGAGCCACACTGTTTGGCCCTATTCCCTGAGCTTGCGGCACCACCCAAGTAGCAGGTTTTCATTCGCATCATAGCTGCGGTCCATGGGGATCACGGAGTAACACTGCATAGGGGACGGAGACCGTGTGAGTTTACACCCTGATCTGATCTCGCTTAGGAGATGTTTTCTGATGGGTAAAATCGGCCACACACTCTGCCGCCTGTCCCCGACATAAAGCCACTTTAACTAAGTGTGACAGTGTGTCAGCCTGCTGATTTATTTATTTGTCTTTTTTTTTGTTGTTTTTGGTTGATTTCTCTCTTTTTAACCTTGTAATCCCTGTTTTAAAATTGTCTGTGTTTCCAAGCTCTCCCCATGTGTCCTGTTGCTTTTCCCATTATGGACAGAGGTTGTTTTTTTACAAGGAAACATGACGATGAAAATGTGTTGGAGTTGGTGACTTTTTTGTAAATATGAGACTGATGATGGGTCATGAGGCAAAATGATATTTGGACATCAGCCGTAATGTGAAAATGTTTGCCATGTTCACAGTTGTCAGAGGGGCGTCATTATCAACTCGGTTGTGCACTTCTGTTGTTCGTCTAGTGTACCGTTGACGAATGAGGACAGAGCATATGAGCATTCCACCTGTCTTTAGGGCTTCTGTTTGTGTTTGTTTGTTTGTGTGTGTGTGCGCGTGTGCGTGTGCGCACGCAGTTCTTCCAGCCATTTGTCTCTGAAACCCTTTGACCTCTGGATGATGTGTCTAGTTGATCACAAGGTCTGACTTCTGAGAATTGCTGCAGTTGTCATCATTAAAGTGTTTTGCCCGTCTGACTTCAGTGTACTTCTTCCTATTGAGAAGTTGTAATCCTGTAATAATATGATTTTCATAATTATTGTTATCGGCCCCAGGCCGCCTGACCAAGATAAGGCCCCCTTCTAAGGAGCTGTAAGATGGATAGATGAATCATAGCAAAGCAACCAATGACAGCTTAGATGGTGTGTGTGTCTGTCCCCCCCGACTCCTGTCACCCATCCGGTCTAGAAGCAGAGCGTAGGTGCCTCTGGGTTATCATCATGAAGTAATGGGAAAGGCGCACTAGCCCGCTTCATATCACGGGGGGGTCTCCCTGCCTGGGTCCCTGATGGTTCTGTGGGGAAGCCCTTTCTGCAGCCTGTAAAGCAGATGAATCCACCAGTCACACATTTTTATTTCGGTTGTGGTTTATCATAAACAAGATAAATGAACCTCTGGGGTCCGTAAGTCACGTCATGGCCGACCTTTTCGGGGGCGTCTTCTGCATCCCTGGGACAGGGGTGGGGAGTTGGGCTTTAAAAGAGTCCCAGGAAGAAGCGAGTGATGGAAGTGGGGGTGGCCGTGAGTGTCTCCTTACAAAGGCCAGGGAGAGCTAATTACCGGAGGTCTGTGTGGATCAGGGCCGGGGGCGTCTGGCAGGCAGCAGGTGCAGGCTGCAGGTCTCCGACTCGCCCCCTTTATCCACAAAGAGAAGGGGGTGGAAGCCAGCTGAGCACACCCCCCCGGGGGTAGGGGGGGAGGGCCCAGACAGCTGGCCTCATTAGCATAGCAATGCAGTGCTACAGAGCGCAAGGTGCTGCTGTCAGGGGGGTCAGGGCCGCGAGGAGCGGCCGCAGGAGGATTTAAGCCCCCCCAACCTGCGTGTGTATACTCATAGGCAGAGACAAAGGCTGTGAGGCCGTGCTGGGCTGCGTTCGGGGTGGGGGGGGGTTCACACGCCGTGTGAAGCAGGGAGCTGCCGCCCTGCCTGCATTCCCAGGTGCTGCCGGGCCTCGTGGGCGGAACCGCGTCACGTAGAACCTGCCTACCTGCGTCACATCGCAGCCCCCCCATCAGCTATCTCAGCTGTAGCCCCGGCTCGCGGCTTTTCCTAATGTGCGGGGATTTTCCCCCCTTAAGTGCCGGTTTTTCTAAAGAATCGGCTTTTTGTTGTCCCCTTCCTGGGCGGGGGGCACTGTGTCCACCGGCCGCACATCCACGTTTTTCGCCTACTCGGTGAGTCACATCGGTGTAATCTATGACAGGGTGTCAAATGATATTAAACATTCACACCCCCACTGGCAACAGTCAGAATGGAACGTTCCGAACTTCCTGAGAAAACAAAATGATGTCACAGGATTCTGAAGAACAAAGAATTATATAGGAGTCTTATTGGGAGTGAGGTGCACATTTCTGCATTTTATACATCTGCGTTTTAAGGCCTAGCTGTGTGTCTGCTCACAGGGTACTGGGTGGCTGGGTGCAGGTGTGGGCTCATCTTAACCCAGAAAGTCATGGGGTGGGGGGGTGGGGCAGCATATTGATCGCCAGAACCCTCCTGCATCTCCCCTTTCGGCTGTCTGGCCACCTGAGGCCCTGAGCTCTCCACACATCTGTCACCGCTCAGCCCCCCACCCCCCGAGCTTCCGGCCCACTGCTCTTAAAGGGATAGGGGCCCTTTTTGTCAGCCAGGGTGGGGGGTTCATTGAACAGATGAGGCCCAAGTTTGTTACCGCCAGGGGTGTCCGCGTCTGTTGCATGGAGTTGTGACCCAAATGGCTGTTTTTTCCCACAAAACCACAACTAATGTCCAAATGCGTGATTCCTTTTATAGGAAGCTGGCCCTCAGTATGTTTTACACACCTACAGCCACTGTCAAACATTTCAATTGTGTTGACTTAACACCCAGTGATTAAACAGCAAAAAGATATAATGTATAGTTTCATATATTCAAATTCTTTATTCACCTTGATTTGTAAACATGACAGCAGAATGACCTAGAAGGTATAATAATGCAATTGCAGATACGAGCTCATGTCCTGCCCTTACAGGTAAGCCCTGACGTCCGGTTGGCTGCGAACTCAGAGACCCGTTATAATTAGAGAATGACTCTCAGCTTTTATATAGTGAAAAATTTGCAGGTGATAAAATGGGAAACAGGCCGCCTCGCTGGTCCGGATGTGAGACATTAATCTCACTGGGGTCCATTTTTGGTATCAGCACCATGTTTTGTCACCAATGGAAAGTGTTACATTGTTACATCACAGGCCTAAATTAATACTGGCACACACTGCAGTGGAAATGTGCAAATGTATATTCTATGCATCCTTGGCTGAGTCATCGGGCACTGGAGACATCACAGTTTTCACTTTTTCTTAAATCTCCTGAAAAAAAACCAAATGACATAATGTGATCTGAAAAAAACATGATATCGTTGGTCTTGACTGAAAGTTTGTGATTTTAGTTTCATCACTTCATCTTTTGAGTGCGCCTCTCCTCCCTGTAAGAAACCTTTCTTGTGGAATCGCTACACAACCTCACTGTTCCTAACCGCTTTCCCCTGTTCACCACCATTTGGTATTCGGTCTTTATAAAGTTCACTCTTTCTGATCTCCAGTGCATAAACACTTTCAGGTGGGCCTTTGCGTTGATGTTTTCCATGCATTTAGATATGGAAAACATGAGAGCCTTCCTTAGTTTAAGCCCAGGCAATTGGGCTGGTCACCCTTCGTAACAGGATACCGGGACTCTGCAGACAGGCTTCGTGACAGATTGAAGCGAGGACTGTCAGAGGTGGCAATTTCAGGTCCAGAAAGTAAAAATCCAGACCATGATTTTGTTTCAACCAACCAGCTGAGCATAAAGAGTCACAGTCAAATAGTAGTCAAGTGGTTGGCTGAAACCAACTGTGAAACAAAATCCTGGTCTGGATTTTTACTTTCTGGACCTGAAATTGCCACCTCTGAGGACTGCTTTGTGTCTCCCCCGACGTCCCCCAAACTACCTTGTAAACATTAACGTAATATTTCTACCAGGGAGTTGTACGTGTTTCACAAGGGTTGTCATGTAAACATGAATGATTTGTCTTTTATTAATAAATGCCATTGCACTCCCCCTCCCTTCTGTCAAGCGTGGTTCTACATTAGAAAACCACAAGTTAACTTCGGACATAGAAAATAAATCCGTCTAAATGTGCTGGTATCCGGAGCTTTCAGATGCGAAGGCGGGTGTTTATGGTGAGCTAAACGACACTGTGATATAAATGCACACGATTCCCAGCCTCATCTGATCTGTATTAATTCATAGGTGGCTTATCTCTGGCTTAGAACACATGCCAGGTCGTTTCCTAATAAGCGATTGAAGTGAGAATTTTCTGCAGCTTTGGCCTGTGACCTGACAAGGAATTTCATTGTTCAGGATTCGTATTTCAGGAACTCAGAAATAATGTCTGCAGGCTTGGGGTCAGGCCAATTCCTTAGCCACTGTGCCCCCTGCTGGCCCATTAATGTTTGTCTAGTCACCCTAGTAGGAAAATGAATTTTGTGAATCTCAATAGTTTTGCTAGGATACAGCCTTGGCCCTGTGTATGCTGGTTTAGGTTTCAGGCAGCCTCATTTTACCAGTACGTACCATTAAAAGCTACGTTCTGTGAGTAGAACGGTTACAAGTTCAATTACTATGAAGGTGTTCAAACTAGTATTACACCTAGTTTTCATCATCTGATATATGACTCCAACAACTGTTATGTAATAAAGTCATTAATTAAAAACACAATTATGTTTAATAAACACTGATAGTGAGGTTATGGGGAACAGTTTAACAAAGGATTTAGAAAACTTTGAATATTGCATCATAACCAGAACTTACTAAATAGCCATACTGAGTCAAGCAGAAACAGAAATCAGCATATTCAAGTCACATGACAGGGTCAGGAGCAGAAATCAGCATACTCCAGTCACATGACTGGGCCAGGAACATAAATCAGCATACACAAGTCACATGACTGGGCCAAGACTATAAATCAACATACTCAGGTCACATGACTGGGCTAGGTCAAGGGCAGCCTGGATTGCAGGATGGCCATAAGACATTCTTATTGTATATGTTAATCACTGAAGCAAGACCACTGTAATCCCCACAGTCTGAAGTACAGGTAAGGGTTTAAGAAGGATGGGAAGAGCATTTAGGAATAACATGACAGCCCTGATATCCCCCAGGCATCTACTGAGGAGAGGAATGTCTCATCACCCACTCCCCCCATGACGTTCCTCTTCTGCTTGGATGCCATCCCAGGCTTGGTTGCTCTGAAGTCAGCACGGGAAGCGGCGGTGTCGGAGCACGCGGATGGAGGCTGTGCTCTCCTGTGTCATGAGCCGTGTGACCTGGTCCAGGCTCAGCCCGGCCACCTTCTCCCCATTCACCTCCAGGATCTCGTCTCCGATCCCTAACAGGCCAGCGTAGAGCTTCTGTGTGCTGCTGTCCCCCATCTCCTCCACGTACACACCTGCGACACGAGAGGGGGGCCATCAGCTAGCAACGCGCCTCTCATGGGGGCCGCTTTAATATTAACATAACCACGACAATGCAGACGCTGTACGGGGGATCCTTCCGGTACCTGAATCCTGTCGCCCTTTCCCACGAGAGATGAGGAAGCCGAAGGGGCCGTGGGAGGGTCTGCTGAGCTCCAGCAACAAAGTCCCATCAGGGAAGGCTTGGGCAACCCGGCCCACTGACCTCACCAGACTGGGGCAGCCCACGTCCTCCACGCTCAGTGCTCGCTGGAGCCCCCTGCTGGACACACAAACATACAGGGGAGAGGATCATCTGGGCACATGTTATTGTTGAAACAAAGAGAAAAGCAAACACTAAATCGTGCCACAAACTTGGTAGACGTAAGGAATGTCGATGCATTTACTGCATCTACCCAATAACAAGACATTTCGGGGAAACATGCAATATTAAAAACGTAAATGTGCCCTGGGAGGTTAAGTCCCGGATCAGAGGCTCCTACACAATGAGCGGCTGGAGGGGCGTGGCCTGAGGGGAGAGCGATGACATCTGCGCATCAGATCCAGTAACTATGCTGACGACGTCGTGATCCCGTGCGAGACGGGCCGAGTGCCACCCCCAGCCCGTCCCCGTCACAGCAGCTATCGGGTCCCCCCCCTCACTCCGGACTCTGTCCCCGCCATTCCACACCCACCACCCGCCTCCTGTGTATCGTAACTTTTTTTGGCCGCATGCTTCTCGCTATTTTTAGCAGGCCCCCCCCCTACCCGCACTGGCACAAATGGAAACTATTCCAGTCACACAAAACACCAGCTGTCTCTACGGGCCGGAAATGCTTCAACCGTCCCTGATTGCGGCCAACACGCGCCCCCGCGGATGCCCCCCCCAGGCGTGATAAATGATATATATATATTCATTCATAAACATCTCACAGCAGTCAGGACGTCCAGATGAATCCCTCTAACTCTCTAGCTGTTAATGTGGAATTCTGTCATCAGCTGCATTAACAATCACACTGACTATTCTAAGGCCTGTATTCTAATTGCACTTATTTAATAGTGTCTCTTCTTTATTTTAATTGGCAAACTCCATTGCTCTAGCAGTGCCCATTAACATTGTGCCTGACACACTCTGGGACTGACACATTGCCTTGCGATGTTCCTACTGGCTTTCGTGGCGAGAGATAGGTGCTAACAGAACATAGCTCTCCTTATTTTAGGATTAATAGGCTGTCTTCGGTTTCAGACAGAATCCGGAGGGAAAATGATCAAGGAGTCAGTTATTTTGGTATATTTTTAAAACTGTGCATGTTAAAAACCAAGAGCCCCCCCCCCAGTGTATTTTATTCCTGTTTACATGCTTCATTAAAAATAATTTCTTTCAGTAGAGTATTATTCCAAAGTGAGGATGATGTTTATTTTGTAACACTGCAGAGGTGTTACACAGAGGTGGATAGTTCAAGTTCAGGAAGTAGAAATCCAGACCAAGATTTTGTTTCAAACAACCAGTTGAGTACACTGTGACAGTCTTTCACTCTTTATACTCAACTGGTTGGTCTAAACAAAATCTTGGTCTGGATTTCTACTTTCTGCACTTGAACTATCCACCTCTGTGTAATTGTAAAAACATGCATCTTCCAACAACTTATCTAGTGTTATGAGATGTAGGGGGGCACTTACATGCACTGCATGTCTTTGGGAAAAATCAGGTGCCACTGGAAGAATGTGCCAGCTGCACACACACTGCAGGATTTGAACCTTAAACCCTGGAGGCAGTGACAGTGCTACCCACTGAGCCACCATGTTGAACTTCATTCTTAATTTTAAGGAATGTTTAGCAGACCATAATTAACCATAAACTGAGCAGTGGCCTTGGACTGAACCCCTGAACCGCTGTGTTTTTACCTGTAAACCGGGCTGCAAGGCTGCTGTCCTGGGGCATATGCGCCCGAGCGGTCTGTTTTCCTCTTGGGGGATTGCAGGCTTT
Source organism: Mormyrops attenuatus (assembly GCA_026777985.1). Taxonomy (NCBI): domain Eukaryota; kingdom Metazoa; phylum Chordata; class Actinopteri; order Osteoglossiformes; family Mormyridae; genus Mormyrops; species Mormyrops attenuatus. The sequence continues at coordinate 22,705,842 of JAODKC010000036.1, forward strand.
GTACCGACGAGGCTTTCCGCAACTGGGTCAAGGGAGACTCCTGGTGGCGAAAGGAAGGCATAGCTGCACCATTTTCATAGCGGGATTTCAGCATCATGTGGAACGGGAAACCTTTGGAATACTTACGCTAAGCGCATGGATATGCATGCACTTGGGACAGAACCGGTGTGTCTCTGCAGGGACCCCGGGCGGTAAAGCAGTTTTGTGATACTGCTATCAGTTGCGCCCAAAATAGTTGAGACAAGTCAGCCAGAAGCGAAACGCCCCGGGTATTATTTGTCAAAATTGTCAGATCAAAGGAGCCTTCAGTATGATTGCATCGAGAAATCAAAGCCAGGCGAAAGTCACCCCAAGTTGTGTCTGTTTAACTGCAAGCATTCTTTTGTAGTAATAAGAGTAATCATAAAAGCAACAGATATGAGCATAAGGAGTTCTTTTGATGGCTCACATTGGTACACTGGTTTTCCAGCACCCAACCCACTGTTTTCACTGCAGCTAGGTTGACATGTATAAATTTGTCGCTTGGTGTTGCCAGACTTTGCTGACGCTGATTAGCAGAATGCTGTTTTATCGTCTTTCAACGTTCTCTGGAAAACGATCCATCGATTTAATTATGGGTAATAAATGTCGAGGGCCGGATAGAGACCCCTGACTTAAGAGGCTACAGACGCTCCTTGTTCTAGTTACTCTGCTCCTGCATGGAGCCCTAGAATTGCTGTAATAGATGATCAGGTTCATGGATGTACTGAATGTCACGTGTAAATCTATGGGCTCCCAGAAGGAGGAGGAGGGAGGCTGAAGATGAAGGGCCTCACCACATTCAGTGCCTGGAGTGAGGGTGCCTTCTTCAGCTGGGGGGGGCTGAGGGGGGCAGCGCTCTGCTTGGCAGGCAGGCTTAGGTGCTCCATGCTGCTAGAACGTGCCTTCACCAGCTTGCCAACGCTGTTGAGTCCAATAGCAGAGAAGAACTTGCGCAGTGACAGTTTGGATCTGCCCTCATGCTGCTCAGAACCATATTCTGGGGCCCGCTTGTAGGGCTCCGGTCTGCTGACAAGCAGAGACGGACAAAGGCTCAGGCTTGGAGAAAACAGTGCTGTTTCACTGCAGATGAGGTCATTTTATCTAAGCCTGCACTTCCCTTTCTGAGCAAGAGGGGGTAGTGTTGCATCAGAATTGAAACTATCTGGACCTGCCTTATGTTTAAATTCCAGACTGTGTCTAGAGTCCTATGTTTAAATTCCTGACTTTTCCCTCACGAACCTGCCCTCCAATAAAATATCCAGTCTAGTCTCTTAATCATTATCATATGACAGCATGACACGACTTTACTACTCACAGAGTCATGTCAGGACTGTCCGCCCTCAGGTGTTCCGCTCTCATTGGCCCCCTGACCCGCCCATCAGGCCTGCAGTGGGGGACTCGTGAGGCGGAGGCGGGGTCTTGACATTGGTCTCCATTCCACTGTTGGTAGTTACCTGTGAAGGAGAGAAGAGCAGCAGGCCTGTAAAAACATATCAACAACTTTCAAAGTAAATGTGTCTCTAGACAAACTGACGATTTTGTCCAGCGTTAAGCTTGGCTCAGTGACCCTCTAGGGGGCTCACTGCCGATCTGCTGGCACCTTCATCGCCTCTTCACATCATCATCTGATGTTACGGGCAGTGTGAGAGCGCAGTGTGAATGAGGAAGGGAAGGAAATCCCTGACTGTCACTCGGGAGCTTACTGCATCCTCCAAAACCTAGGAGGCGAGTGAATTAAGTCCTTAAATGCGCAATGATTAGTGTCGTTTAAGGTTAACTTCCTTTGACCAGATGCTTGTTCCAGTAAGTTCTGAGATTAATTATGGCTTCCACGGCAGGTTTTGTGAAAGCCACGCCTCCCATTCGGTGCTACAGCACCCCAGGTGGTACACCAGCCTAATGTCTTATGCTGCCTGGAATAGGATCCAGGCCCCCATTGACTCTTACCCAGGAAGAATAGTTAGATGATAGATAGATAGATAGATAGATAGATGGATGAAAAATATGGAAGAATCTCATTTTGTGCCTGCCTTTGCAGCGCCTGTGTGCATGTGTGTGCAGTGCCAGTGTGCTTACGTGTGCGCGCCTGTGTGCATGCGCATGCAGCGCCTGTGTGCATGCTGGTGCAGGGTCTGTGTGCATGCACGTGTAGTGCCGGTGTGCATGGTGGTGCAGCGCCTGTGTACATGCGCGTGCAGGGCCTGTGTGCATGCACGTGCAGTGCCGGTGTGCATGCTTGTGCAGCGCCGGCGTGCATGCGTGTGCCTGTGCTGACCTGCTGATTCTGGTGCACCATCCCGGGGCTCCAGAGCCGGGTGGTCAGGCAGAGCCCTGCTGGGAGGGAGCTTCAGTACGGAGGGCCTGATGCATGGACCTGGACCCCAGCTCAGAGGGGGTAGAGAGGAGCTTTCGGGCCTGTAGCTCGGCCCGACACACTGTTGCTCCTGGCAGGAACATGCCGCTGCAGTGGCAGGTGGCTCTTGCTCCACCCCCTGGGGGAGTCTTGGCTCCAGACTTTCGAAGGAATCCAAGTGGGTGGGGAGGCCTTGAGGTGAGGGCATGAGCTTCAGCACCTGCTGGCCGCTCGGCCGGTTCCTGGGCCCCAATTTCAGGGCAGATTTCTTTGGCAGAGGACTGGTGCCCTGATGGCTATGCCCACTGGCATCCACCAGGGGGCGCACCTGAGTTTCCAGGGACACTGAGCAATGGCAGGGTTTCTCAGGCTGCTCTGCAGCATATGGGTTGGGAGGCAGCACTGTGACATCACCAGAGACCTGCCACTCTTCTCCAGGGGGCCACGGCCTGGTGGTCAGGTTCCCGCCATCACTGTGCAGGCAGTCAGGGCCGCGGTCCTCTGTGGGGGCGACCTCGCCGATGTAGGTCTCCTTAATGCGCTCGGTGCGGACCATGCGCTTCACACTGTTCACCGGCACTTGGCTCGGCATGCCCTTCCCATGGGGCTGCTGTGGTGATGGCGGGTTCAAGCCGGCCTTGGCATGAGACCCTGGGGGCCTGTCCACTAAACCCCCACAGGAGTGACACTTCCTGCTGGCCGGATCCTTACTCACAGTCATGACCCGCCCCCTGCCATTCCCCAGGCTGTCCTCCTGCGGCCCCCAAGCCTGGCACTTGGCTGTGGTTTGTGCCGCTTGCCCTCGGTAGGCTGCCCTGCCAGGGTATCCACCATCCTTCTTTCCGTTGACATAAGCAGCGAGGTTGGGCTTGGACACCAGCAGGCCCTGCGCCCTCTCACCCGCCCGCCGCCTCTGCCGCAGCCGCTCCAGGTAGCGCACCTCAGCATCCTTCTCCGATTCATCCTCAAACCGCACCCGCGTGGGGGACTGGCCGTGTCGCCGCCGGGGGCCGCAGGCTGAGTCGCTGCTCGATGAGTCACTCAGATTTCCTGATGCAGCCCCTTCCTTTCCTGGGAGAGACCTGAGCAGCGGTGCTACAGCCCTAGACAGGGCCTCCCTGCCGGGCACACAACACACACACACACACACACAATTATTACTGGTTAAGTGCTATTAACACTGAAAGAGATGCGTCTCTAATGTTTTGACAGTCCTCAGGAATCTTAATTATGGGTCAGTGTTTACGTCTCTAGGGCTTCTGGGTGCGTAAATGGATCTTATATAAATAATGAGAGCTCAAGAAGCCTTCATCTACATTATTATCCGATATATTGCAAATAAAATTCTTTTCCTGTGACAGTTAGCCAACAATGGTATGGTTTACATTCAGTCATATTGCCAGTAAATGATTGCAAATAATATTATTTATATTTTAATCTTGATTTATTCATGATAACCACGTTACTGCTTTTCTTTTCAGGAGCTGTTATTTTAATAGGTAGTTGCGTAACACAAACTCTGGGACATTACAGTTACGTAAGTGTCTCAGGGTTTGGCTTTTACACTGTATTTGTAACATTGTTTCACTCTCTTTTCAGTGTCTCAGTCTATTTGCACATAATTTCGCTACAGCCACGAGCAGCCACATTTATGTGGGGACGTCCATCCCGTACAGACCAGGAAAGGAAACATTTTAGCGATTCAAGGGAATATCCTGAAATTGTTTGATTTGAACAATCTCAAAATAATACAGCGAATAGAAAGAAAAAGCATGTGCATTCTTAGAAAAAAAAAACATTTAAGAAAGAAAATGTTTTTCTTAAACGTGTCTGGTTTAAGAAAAGGCATTGCGTAATTCCGCTGGGACGTGGTGCGAGAGATCACTACAGCTGCTGTGCGTTTTAACACTGGGAATCACTATTTGCACTTTTTTGTGTTTTTTTATTGATTCATGTTTCTGGGTGAATGTTGAGTTTTGTTACACTTATAACCAGTATAATGACAATACATGCAATCCACTCCATCCACAACTACATTTGGCTCTGTAAAAAAAAAAAATTAATAATAAACTAACTATAAAAGTTGCTTCAAAGAACAGAATGCTGATTTTGGGAAAATCTCCTCTTTACGGTTGTTTGATCATAATGTAACTGAAAAGCGCAGAGATTAAGTGATAATTATTGAATCACAACAATATCTTGCATAATTCTGGCCAGCTTGCATAACATGGTGGGTTGGGGCCGCCCAGCTGTTTGCCCCACAGACAGTTCTTTTTCAGCTTCTTATAAAAACCTCTAAAGCTTAGGAAAGGACAGGACATAATGGCGCCGATTTTATTTTGGCAACTTAAGTTTTATATAACATTATATAAGATTTATAAACATTGCAGCATCTACAGCCAGGATAGGTATACACTGGAAAAACCGTCACACTTTCATGTTTTTTTTTCCTGATGTTAGTATTGGCAGCAACTGATGCATAAACTCTGCGCAAAAACATCTGCGGACTGTAAAGTACAGATCATACATACACAGGACAAGAAATCGTGTATTTTATGTATTTAAAAAGGCGAATGCTGCTTAGAGATTATGTGCTATGACTTGCTGAATGACAAATAAGATAGGAGACGCACAAACTCGTGGGGCCCTGGTGAGCATTGTGGTCAAAATGACCCTGTGTACTTTGCACTTTAAAGATGCTGCGGTGTGAAATCAAGGGGGCTGGCGCGGCTGTAAGTGTGTGTGTAAACAAAGGCGCACCTCCAGCGCGGATCGGGCAGCCCTGAGGCCCCGCGGGGCTCCCCGCGATCTGCCAGCACCGTCCAGTCTGAACGCGGCACAAAAACAACACACAGAGCCACAGCCCCACGGCCCATGAAGCCAAAGGAAACGGAAGGCAGGGAGGGGGTTGGGGTGGGGAGGGATGGAGCAGAAGGGGAGGCTTTCCCAATTTATACTGGCTTTGCGCTGGGATCCCAGGGCCAGGTGTCTGCGGCGGCTAAGCTTGGCGGATAAACGGCGGAGAGAGGCAGGCGGGCAGGCGGGTGCGGCGGGCAGGCGGGGGCACTTACGGACTGCTGTCCCTCGGGACGGGCAGGATGGTGTGGTCCGCCTTGAGCGGCTTCGAGCGGGCCTTCATGCGCGCGCGTTCCAGCAGCCTCTTGGCCTGCTCCTGCCGGGGGCTCAGAGGCAGGTCATCACCGAGCACAAAGGCCCTGCTGCCCATGAGAGGGGGGGTGGGGCGGGGGGCAGAGAGATATACGTCAGCTTCTGGGGGGGGGACAACTCAGAGAGTGCAGGATTAGCCAAAGCAGGCCGTCACTGCTAATTAAGCTGACGGGGCTGAGTGTGTGTGTGTGTGTATGTGTGTGCCCGCCTGCCTGCGCGTGTGGACATGCACTGTGTGCCTTCACACTGCTCCCCTTCACTGCTGTTTTTCGTATCCAGTTTTTCTCATTTTCCCACTTGCTTTCTTGGATTTACACGCAGCATTCTCTCCATAATTGCTGGATTTTCCCACAGCATCCGGGCTGCCGCTGAATAGGTTTCATAGCTTATGTAAGTCGACTTGTAATGTTTGGATGATCTTCTGTCATGAAATGCTGTCTCTGGATATTTACTGTCATGAAAAAAAAACACGGAGAACAGGTCCAGTTGGAAAGGGAGAACGTATCCAGAACGGTTCTAATGGCATATGCTGCTGACAGAGGATCATAGAGATTAGACTGCTGAAGACTCTTCATTTGAGTAATGAAGTCATCCTAGGTGAGGAAATGGGGGAGGGGTCACAGAAGCAACCAATAGCATCTTGTGTTGAGTGGTAGGTTTGACCAATCGCGGCATGTCTCCAGAATGAGTTGTGATCTAGCCACGCAGCCTTTCCGCAGCTCGTTAGAGGTGCTGTTAATAACAAACAGACAGGCTCCTAAGTGCCTGGCTTTTGTATTTTGTGAAGGCGTAACAGCATTTTTAGCACCTGTGCAGCTGCTGTCGCATGTGTGACCACGCGGGTGGGAGCAGGACAGCCTGCAGTCTGAGCTGTACCTTGTGCAGTGCTCGCCATCTTGGAGCGAGATCCCCGAGTCCCAGTCGCTGTCATTCAGGGCTGCTTTGGAGTTTGGAGACAGAGATATGGATTCAACACATCTGGTCAATAAGCACAACACTTTTACTCTTCATTATAAGGACATACATGTGGTGATGTATCACTGATCATAAATAGTGCTTTAGTCATTCCGAGTCATTCCTACATATTACTCTCATGGCCAGATCTTAATTAATTTGCTTTAATTTATTAATGTGAATTTACACAGCAGCAGCGTTTGCAATAAGGTCTATGGCAATCCGAGCCCCTGATTGGATGAGGTGTATAACAAACTGAGCCCCTGATTGGCTGAGGCGTATGGCAAACCAAGCCCCTGATTGGCTGAGCCTACCTCTGCTAGATCCCAGCATCTGGGTCTCAGGGTATCAGGGCTCAGCTAGCTGGTCTCTGACCCCTCAGGCGGGAGGGTGCCCTCACTAAGCGGATCTCCATACGACGGGCATGCTGCTCCTCTCCTTACTTTTCAGTTCTCTGTCTTCTCCAGCTCTCCCTACTCTGCTCATCTCGATTCTGATTCAGAATGAGGGCTTCTATCCTTCTTTGCTTTTTCCATGGTTTCTTTCTGCCTGCCCGGTCTCCTGCTTTTCTATGGAGTGCTCTGAGGGACAGCGGCCTTCCCAGTTTGCTCTGCATCTGGAGCTAAGCTCTGCTGCCTTTGGTCACATGTGGCCCTGGCATAATTGAGGATTAAGGAGATTCCTGAACAGTCTTTAATCATTCTGCCGAGAAAACATGATCCCTCTGGTGTCATGAGGGATTTCCTACCTTTGTTCCCGTTCTGTTTGGGTCTCTGCTCCAGGCCCTCAGCGTCTTTGCTCCTGGGCTTGTTGAGCATCTGCCTGAGGATGGCGCGGTTCATCTCGACCCTCTCGGCCAGCGAGAGGGCGCCCCCGCCGCTGCATACACTCTCCCAGCTGTCGGCCCTCCAGAGCCCCCCCTGTGGGGCTGCCAGGTCCGGCTCCCCCTCCCAGTATCGCTGCAAGTGGCTTTCCAGGCTGTCTGACCTCTGCAGCTCCCTCCATACAAACAGGCTCCCTGCCGGCTCACTATGGGGACTCTCCTCCACCAGGGGGGCACCCCCGTTCGTGGGAGGCGTCCCGGGTCGAGGGAAGCCTTTGCGGGGGCTGCGGGGCTTGGAAGATGGTCCTTCCTGGAGGATTTCTACACTGAACTCCTCAGAGGCTTCCCAAGGCAAAGAGGATGAGCTGGAGGTGGCTCTTCCTTCACCCTCATCCTCCCCCACCACCTCCCTCTGCACCTCCATGTCATGTGGGGTCAGGTGATCCCAGGGATGGGTGTGGTCCTGGAGCTGGGATTCCCCCTCATCGTCACTGCTGCAATGCCACGACCTACAGGTAGGGGGCGATCCTGGACCCGGGAGCACAGGTGACAGTTTCCTGTCCCCATGTGTGTGGCTGGATCTGGCTGGCTGACCCCTGTTGTCTCGCTCCTTCCCCACCGGCCTGTGCTTGGAAAGGGCCTTGACCTTAGACTGCAGGGCGGACACCGCTGACCCCGGCGGTAAGCAGGGTGCAGGCGTCCCGGACTCTGGGCTGGAGGCGGTAGGGTGCTGGTCGGCATCCACCGGCAGAACACCATGCAGGCTGCCGGGCAGAGGGCTGGGATTCCTTCTTCCTCCCAGCCTGACTGGAGTGTCTGCTTCCTCCATGCTTGGTTCAGTAGGTCCTTGGTGTGACACAATGGCTGGAAAACCTATAAAACACACAACAAAAAGTCACTCAAAACCATTATATATCAGACAATGCAGGGAAAAAACCTCTAGCTGGCAGAGATTAAGTAACTACTCCACATTCAGTAATGTGATTGGGAGGATGGATGTCGAAGTATGACTGAGATGGGGGGGGGGGGCACTGACCACACAAGCAAACAGAGGATTCACACCAGAAGAAGATAAAATGAGATCAAAGTCTGTCGTCATGAATATGGCCAGAGAGGCTAAATGACTCTTATATTCCAGAGCCTCTGTACTGATCAGGGAAGCGGGGAGAACTGTGATTTAAAAGCTTCACTGGAAACTGTTTCTAGGGGGAGGGGCTGTCGGGTAATGAGGCAGCACTCACAGTCACACAGGAAAATGTAGAGGTGGGTGGCTGAAGGAAACCCACTCAAATGAGAGAGGACGTATGAGATCCCCTGATGTCGGCTGGGATCGAACCCGGCACCCGGAAAGTATGACTCTCACCGTCCTGTCAGGGAGCTGCTCTGCGCCAAGCAGCTAAAACCCACTGCAGGACAAATGCCCACATCTGCCATTTCTTTTTCTATTTCCCGTTTGAAATGGTTCAGAACAGTGTTTCTCAAACTGGTCCTCAAGGACCCCCAGAGGGTCCACGTTTTTGAATTTCGGTAGGAAGCGGGGATTTACAACAGAGATCCAGCCCCTGAGAAAGTTTTATACAGCCCACACACAACATGTTCTTAATTTGTTATTAAATCTGGACGGCAGATCGATTTCTCTTTTTCCACAGAGAATACAAAATTATGTAAGGTCATTCCTCCATCCCCACCCCAGCAAGTTTCACCGCTGGCATGATTAGCAGATTATTGACGGTACATTATTTTCAGTTCATCTCATGTTTCTCTTTCGCCCCAAAACATAGCTTAAGTGACCTTTGGAAAGAGACATCCTAACCGGCAGCCCCCAGTCTATGGGATAAGTTTGAGACCCCTCCTTTAGAATCTAACTTAAACTCACTAACTAAAGCTTTACACCTAAAACTCACTTATACTGGTTTAATTGCAGCTTTGTCACATGCACCAACACCTCTGGTTAGGGTGCCACAGAGAACTCTGTGATGTCATCTGAAAACTACAGGTGGCCATGTCTACAGTGAGCACCTAGCAACCAGTCAATTACCCTAACGAGTGCTCCGGCAGCCCTGCGCCGTTGCTGTGACAACAGCCCCTGAGGTCAGGTCTGCAGGCTCCTTAGAGGCTCTGGGGAATCTCTGTGACGCCAAAGACATGACGTATTTACACAGCCCCTCCTCGCTAGTCATCAGTCTTGAATATGGTATAATAGTTTGAAATATGCAAGACAAAATATGGTAACACTTTACTTGATGGGGCACAAATAAGGTTGTATTATGCTATTGTTTATGTATTAATTAACCACAAACTAAGTCTTAGTTACATTCTGATCTCATGTTAATTCATCATTAATTAATTGTGACCCATGTTTTTATCTAAAGCAGTTTGTTGCTATATCTGTTAATTTTGTAAACCTCTGTGAACTACTGAAGGAACTACTAAGGCACAAGTCATGAGTAACAAGTGAAATACTGATCTCATGTTTGTTCATCATTAATGAATCAAGATGCATCTTTTATTTTAAGTAGCAATTATAATTGTTCATGATTTGTACTTCAGAACTAACTTAGCTACTACTAAGTATTTGTGCCCCGTCAAGTAAAGTGTCACTAAAAACACAAACTGCTTGCCTGCAGTGACTGTAATGCCAGCCTAGGAATTGGAAAATTAAATATCCAGTATCCAACAATCTTGCACATCGGTGTAAATCAGTGTGGCTAAGTTGTCATTGTCGTTCCTTGCAGCCAGAAGAAGCTCTGCGCAGAGACGCATTCTGCATGAGCGTTATGTGAAGGCCTGTTCACATATGCTGCGCCTCCCCCCCCCCCCCCATTGCATTAGCCTGAACAGCTGGAAACAGATTTGTGCAATAACGCTGACAGGGCATGCAGCCAAGCTGCACTGCGGCCGTGTCTCCGGGCAAGGGCACAGGCCCACACGCAGGGCTGCAGGGGTCACATGATACGATCTTCATGCTCCACTTCTGCGGAAGTGCTGGTCAGAATGAGCGAGCGCCTCAGTGTTCGCTAAAATCCTGTTCACAATGCCCTTTGGCAAACACAAAGCCCTTATGAGACTCACAGCAGAACGATTGAGCTAACATGGACCACAGCGTCCCTGAAAGCCTTTGAAAACCTGACATAACATCTCTTAGCAGCTTAAAAGTTTTCGTGCTCCTTTTTAATCAGGACAATAATTATGCTGACCCGATGAGGCCTTCAGGAGCCCTGAGTGGAACGTCCGGCAGAGGCTGTGGGGCGCCTCCTTGTGGGACAGCTCAGCAATGAACCCTGACTTCCCACAAAGATGGCCTCTTATCTAGAATCTGCAGCCCAATTATTGGAACCATGATGAAAAAAACGACAGCAGTGGGAATTAAGGTCCCCAAATATTTTCCCCTTTGGAAATCTAATTCAATTTAACTTATCTCTGCACATGGAGACCCTCCCTCCTCTTAATCTCAGCTGTTCCCCCGGTAGCATCTGCAGGCCTCAGACAGACACTAACTAGTCTTCTGGAAGGAGATTATGTGTCTTTATAACAAACCGTTACAAATCCTACTAAATCCTCCCTGGTGGTGAATAAGTAATGTAGAGGTTTAAAAAATCTCTTTGAGTAATCCTAGTCAGAGAGTTAGAAATCTGGGCAACATTTCACCACACTTGTGATTTCAAAACAAGTTGGGGGGGGCAGGGAGGGGGAGGTAGAGGAAAGAGATAATGTTGGTTTATGGAGCCCAGGAAATGAGTGGCAGCAGCCAGGCCTCCGCAGCCGTCTCCAGTCACAGCACAACTATTTCCTAACTTTCTGGGAAGGTCGGGCGGCTGGCTTAGAAAGTACCGTGGTAATTTCCAGAACTGCATGGTTAACCCCCCAATGCCCATCCCTCCAGATGTCAACAGCAAGAGAGCCAAGATGGAAGGTGAGATAAACACAGAGGGGAATGAATGAAGGGGCGAAGAGGCACACTAATATCCGGCTGCAGTTGTTGACACAAGAACAGTGTAAAACTGTAAGGGAAGAGGAAAAATTAACCTCAGTGGCTATGTGGCGTCAGCACAGAGGGGCGTTAAACCTCTCTCCATCTGTCTCTCACTGAGCACCCAAGCCAGCTGCTCGTCGACGCTTTAATGCCACGGCCCAACAACACGTCAGCCAGCCTCTCGGATGCCTCCGAATTCCTTGGTGTGACCAAGGGATTGAGGAACGCGTCGGAAATTTTGGCAGGGAGCCGCCTTGCGACGGACGGCTGTCTGAATGCCTGTGGCCGGCGCTGGGGGCAGCAGGCTGGGAAAGGAAAGTCCCGCTACGGACTTACTTATATCCACTGTGAACTTTTCTGTATCACTTCACACATCTGCAGTTGCTAAGAAGAAGTTGTTTCACAAGAAGTTCCTGCTTCAGACTTGCATGCTCTCTAAAGCTTTAATCAAATCCCAACTTAACAGAACCAAGCCTTCTACATATAAACAGAATCAGAACCAAATCAGGAAGCAAAATGACTAGGCTGCACAGTCAGACATGCAGGCACATACCTCTCCCTCCCTGTTGCTCTGTCGGCTCCCAGGATGGGCTGGTCCTGGCCACAGATTTCTAAGCTTCCTCCTAGAAAATCCATGAGGAATTTTGGCAGCTCTCAGCCAGCTTCAGAGAGTCTAAAACTTTCTCTCCTTGCGGTGCCTGAGGTTCCTAGATGTCCCCCGTTTTTAGCGTGCGCTGAGACCCAAACAGCCTCCCTGCCCCGCCTGCCCCTTTCCCCCCAAAACCATCTACACCAGGCAGCAGGCAGCAGCTGCCTGCAGAAGGCCGTCCGCACGTGTGAGACCTCTTTGTTGCCTGGGGAGACAGTCACGGATAGGGGCGATGGCGATTGGCTTGCCCAAAGTTCAAGAAGGAAGGCAAAAGGGAAACTATTGGTGGAGACGCCCGAATGGGTCAGTCCCAGTGGGAGGAGCCTCGTAACATTACCCTTGAATTTGAGAGGAAAAAAAAACTAAGGAATCTTAATGCAGAGAGGAAAGGAAGAGCAAACTCAGACTAGGGATTTCCTTTGTTTATGGCGTACTGTTTACGTGCCGTAATCAACGTTAACGGAAATATATCCTTGAACGCTAATTCACGAGCAACTGTAATAAACACGTAGGATGTCAATAAAACACTTGCCTTTTGGCCGAGTGGATTTGTAGGTTTATGAAGGCAAGGAGCAGTCGAGTGTAATTTGAAGCTGAAGGGGGATTTTAAGCTTCTGTACATTCAGATCCAAGAATCGCAGCACGCTAACTCAAGTGTAAAAACTCAAGTGAAGTATTTATTGTAGCCTTGCACATACCATTTGGTGGTACAGGGGGAGGAGGTCATGTCTGGCTCCCCCCTAAATGTGAAGGCGAATTTGAACCTTCTGTCTACACCCAACACTTTCGGCGTTGCAGTCGCCATGGTCTATGGCAAATACCAAATACTTGTTGGTTTTTAATAGCTGATGTTAGGTTGAACAACTTCATAAATCAGGAAAGAGCAACCCCCCCCATTCCATTCAACACATACTCCATTGTGCAGTCATGACCCTCCCCCACCCTGGACCTTGACTTTGGTTCATAAGGTAGTAAAGCCCATTATTAAAGCCCCAGGGTAGCTAATGTGACATTGTGTCCTTCTGAGGTTCAGGCCTCCTCCACCCTTGTAGGGCCATCACCACCTGCATTCTGGCTTACACCCTCCAACCAAACCCTTCTTGCTGACAAGGCCAGGAATGTTGTGATTGTTTGAAGATTCCATCTGAAAGAACTTCAAGCAGGGTTATCTCGTCCCAAACTAAAGGGGGAGGGGGTGCGCTTTCATCCAGTCCCTGGAGCAGCGCAGGCTAAGAGCCATCCATCCATCCATCCATCCCATTCCAACTTTTTATCCTGTTCTGGGTCACTGAGTTACCGTCAAATCAGCATGGTGACAATCGAACCATAATTAATTAAGATGAGGCTGGAATGGACGACTGAGACAGAGAAGGTCCCCATGACTTTATTATTATTATTATTAGGTGCCGACACAGACTGCATTTCTCCAAAACAGTCTGTCTCTTGTCAGTGTCTTCAGGCATCCTGCTGGCATGATCATTGTTGTGGTGACTGAGTCCATCCACCTTAATGTTGGACACCCTCTTCTTCCTTCCACTTATTTTTTGCCTTACAGGTTCATGATATCCTTAATGATCTGAACCAAAATTCAAAGGCATCAATATTCTTCCTCTCCTGCTTCCTCATTGTCTAGCTTTCGCATCCACGAAGAGGCGCCTGAAATACCATATTTTGAAAGTGCCAGCCTGTGACATCTCCTGACTGCTGAATCCTTTATTGCTGATTGTTCCAAAGAGCCAAAGCCTGTCTATAGCCTCAATGCCTTCTAATGCCTGTTACTATTTAAACTTTCACGAATTAATTATATATTTTTTTAAAAAAAGATCCAGATTTTTAGATGATTTCTATTACTCAGAATTTGCACTTTTTCTAAATACCAGTCCCATTAAAACATCATGGAACAATCTTTGTGTGTGGGCACCATGTATCCAAGAATGGGAGTAACAAAGGGGAATGGATGAAAAAAACTTTCTCTGGGTTTCTAAGCACATGTAGTTCACGTATCAACATTTTATATTTATCTTAAATAGCCTTAAATCAATTGTACATGAGTTTTGGCACCATGTCTCAGAAAAACAATTGGGGTGTGATAAATGTGCCTGGTTTTGGGGTGTTTTGACTTTTTGCACGGCTACAGCCCGGCTTTGACCAGAGTGGCTAAAGTAAACAAACTCATCTGCAGGGGGGATAGAAGTCTACAGAAAAACCAAGTGAACATAAAACAGCCTGTAATGTCAACAGCAGTGAGGGGCGATGGGCTTTTGTGCAGTTGGTCTGGGCTGCTCTGTTTCAGCCTAAGGTACACACCCAAGTGAAGCTCCCCAAAATTACATCACATTCCCATCCAATGCAATAATACCGCAAGTCTGTCTGAAGTAGGGGATGGTAGCAAAGTCGGCAACCTAGAAGATTTTAAGACCTAATGGCCGTTTTAGTTAGACATGAACCCTAATGATGCTAAACACGTAGGAGGATAAGGATTGTAGCTTTATGGGCCTTTCCACTATTGTCAGAGATTTATCTCTTACATTGTGAAGTCTGTGGTCCTGCTCAGCGGACCGCCCCCAGCGGTTCTGCTCTTTGTGCCTGCGCTCAGAGTTTTGCTAAATGACATCAGGCTGGTAAACCCGGCTGTCATTTGGAACTGAGGGAGTGAGCTTCTCTCTGGCTGTCACATCCAGCCGCGTGTGGGGTAGAAGGTCGTGGCGAGCTTAGAGCTAATCCCAGGAAAGAGGGACGGGGTGCGAGTCCATACTGTCGCACGACACACGTGCAATTCAGAGCCATAAAGTCAACAGCATTTTTTCTGGACTGTGGAAGGAAACCAGAGTAGCCTACACTGACCCAGAGCAGGAATCAAACTCACAGCCTGTGAGGCTACAGTGTCAGCCACTGAGTCACCCATAACCCATCACAGCAAAAGCTAAATCACTGCAATCTCACTCTGCAAGTTAGGGTCCAGTAACTATACACACAACTGCATTACAAGCAAAATTATCTGCTCATGTTTAATATGTAAAGCAGTGCTTCCAAGTCCGGTCCTGTGGGACCCACAGACGATTCCGTTTTTGCTCCCTCCGAGCTCCCGGTATGGACTGTCTGTAGGTCGAGGAGGACCAGACTGGGAAACATTGATGTAAAGAATTATACAGATGCTCCTCTACTTACAAACTTTCACCTTACGAACTTTCAGATACAAACGAAGAGGACTGTAAGTCCAAATTGTGTCCATTGGGCTCCCGTTTCCTGTCTGCAACATCAAATTTTTTTTCTGCGCACCAATTCCACCTAGTACGACTTCTGGCTGCAAATCCCACCGCGCAGCAGTGTAGCGTGCGTACTCCCAGCATCCTAGTTCTTAGTACTTGTGCATACCCTTAAAACAATGTTGAATAACGGCTTACGAACATTTCAAGTTACGAACGGCCGTCCGGAACATATCTCGTTCGTAAGTAGAGGAGTGTCTGTAATTGCAGGATCAATCTAATCATCACCCACAAAAGTAGAGAAACCTTAAGAAAAGTTATACTGAAACAGTTATTGCAATAGCACATTTTTAATGTTTTGAACAAGTGTCACAGCTTGAAAAGTTGAAAGCAATCTCTTATTCCTGATATAGACATGAGAACGGGGGTTTACCTCTCAGTCAGCCTCCTGCGGGGATGTCATCTATCTGATCTGAGGCATCCAGGTCACGTTCGAAGCTCCATATCGCCAGAAACCCTGCAGCCCAAAGCACTCAGGCTCACCCTCTCTTCTGTGCAAAGAGAGTATGTGTATGCTTGCTGTGTGCCACTGTCAGACTCTCCCCTCAATATTCACGATTACTTTGCTAATCCTTAACCAAAAAAATCATGTGGATTAGACCGAAATGAGTTCCTCTGCATTAACTGTTACGTAATTCTCTGAAATCTGAGCGACCCCAGCTGTGAGATTACGGTGATGGGCCCACGAGGATGTTCCGTCACGCTGCTACCACTCCGCTGATTCATGGTATCGCCACGGCGATCACGCTTACATCACAAAATTAACCAGGGACCAAAAGATTCATGTATTCCTGCTGACATGCCACTTAACTAAATCACACCATTACGGAAATATGTCTTAGTGACGAGTATCATATTCGTCTTGGTTGCGCTGTAATATTCTTCCTATTTACATGCATTAAACTATGGTAATTAAAATTATAACATTTGTCAATAAATCCTAAATCCATCCTTGCTTACCTATTACAAGGCCGTGGTGAGTCTGGAGCCTGTTCCATATGGTTGGGGACACCAGTACTTAATACACCACTGGAAGATGGGTGTATGTGTAATGTGTAATACATTGCACACTGTCTAGAAAGTTGCCCCTACGGCCCTTTGACAATACAGGCCATTACTTCCTGTGCGGTTCAGATATGACAGCCACCTGCCTGTGACTGGGGTCACAGAGGGGACAAAATTTAGGTTGGCCTGAATGTCCCAACCTCTAGCATGCCTGCTGAAGCCCTACTCACTGTCCACTGCCAGCAGTAAGACATGACACACTCTTTTCGCAGACATACTCTTATCTGCGCTTGTTTTGCCTATGAATACGGGAGGGAAAGGTGGCAATCAACCTGGCCTTTTGACGATACCCAGTAAGCGGAGGCCATTGACAACGACCAAGTCTTATTCACAAATAGAAACGAAATCCGTGACGAAACTCTGTACAGCAAACAGTCAAACACCACCCCCTAGTGGTGCATTGAAATCAATATCTGGTAGGGCGAAATTGACAAAGCGCTTTTCTACAGTTGCGAAGCGAAGCACCGTCGAAGTATACAGCTCTCACAATTTAAATTACAGCACAAACTCCTTAGCGATTTGACCCAGTTAAACCCAATCCCTCCCAAACCCGTGTGACTTCCACAGAATTCGGCTTGACTTTATTTTCACAGTGTGAAACGTAGTCCACTGCTTAGTTTCAACTTATTCTCAAAGCTGTAGAAAAGATCCCCTTTGACTGAGTCCTCATTTTCTCCCACACCTTTGTTCTTTGGTTATTGACCTGACTCACATTTCCTGTCATTGTCTCATATTCTGTAGTACTCTGATACAAACATGCTATAGGCTAATTTCCAGAAATATTACTTTCCATAAACATCCAACAGAAAGTTTCAGTTTTCTACTTACATATGATTTCTTTCAGTGTGGTTTCTTTCACACAGTTAGAATATAACCTAGTAACGAACAGAGCGATCTTAAGTGGGATTCCTGCCTTAATCGAATGCTGTTTCCCATCTTTGGCCAGATCGTAAGGAAAAACTTTATAATTTATAGCTCCATTTATAATCTGGTTATTTTAACTAGCTGCACAGAACTTGATAGAAAGTTTAATTTGGATTTAGATGATGCAAGGGTTTAAGGATGTGAACTCAATTATTACTTCATATTCAGACCTAAGCAATTAAGCCATTTTTTTACAGAAATAGTCTCATCTTAAGGTACCACAGTTCTTCAAAAGAAAAAGCAAATGCGTTGCCATCTTAACACTACCAAGGTATTACCAAATGGGTACTGTTTTTCTTTTTAAAATCTTGGTATTTAATAGCTTTATTTAAGTGATTACTTGGACACCTCACCTTGTGTTCCAGTTATTCAACAAGTGCAAATTAAGATGTTTCCTTAATGCCTGCAGCAATCTGGCTTTGAAATGAAACTGTACACTCGTGTGGTAAAATGAGACTAATGATTAATGAGTGTACACCACTTATTCAGCACATAATTACTGTATGAATGCATTTAGAACAGAAAACGTGATATATTCAGTGACATCACTAAAATTTACTAATTCTGATGTCAGCAAGGAAGTTGGAAGGCTGTTTACTGTACAGTCTGGAACTTTCTGTGGTGTTTGTGGCTGGTCAGAATACTTTGGTGCTGAAGAGAACTTGGGGACAATGTGATGACAACAGTGAGAGGATCCGTAGGTGGCACTGGGGATGAGTTTCTTATGGGTGGGACCACTGGCTAGAATTTAGCCACAGAGGCCAGTAGGGATGCCGACCTTGGGGCCCCTTTGAAACCCCACATCTCCCAAAGGTTGTGATTGTGGGTTTTCTCCCCTCCTTCTGAAAGTCTTGATTAATTTTGTTTGCAAAATTTGCTAGCTGCTATCGGCCAGCAGGGCGGCTCAGTGGGTATCATGTGGGCAAAAATACATCTCAAAATTTCTCATAGTATGTCACTGTGCAAGTGTGTATGTAGGCGCATTTCATATACTAAAACTGCGCAATGCTTTATTTGATCTATATAAGAACAAAACACATTCATTTAATCAGGGTTCAGGTCTCCATATGTGTGGAGTACACATGTTCTCACTGTGTCATCATGAGGTATCCTCCAAGTACTCCGGTTTCCCCCCACAATCTAAAAAATTATGAGGTTAATTGGAGTTATCAAATTGCCCATAGGTGTGTACGTAAATGGTGTGTGAATGTGCCCTGCGATGGGTTGGTGCCCCATCCTGGGTTGTTCCCTGCCTTGCAAACATAGCATCTGGGATAGGCTCTGGACTCCCCGCAAACCTGAGTAGGACAAGAGGTTACAGAAGATGGATGGATGAATGAGAGAAACCTTTGTAAAACATGTAGAATCAGTATAAAAGTTAATAATTTTTTCATAACCTTCCAAAAATGAAAGATTATACTGTCAAAGGCCTTTAATAAAATTAGCATCTAAATCCTCCATATCTAAACATTGGCAAATATTACAAGTTATATACTGTCTTTTATGATTTTGTTCACATGCTTCACTCTTTGAGCATATAATGCCATCAGCGTATTATCAACATTCAATTAGGTGACAGTTTTCCAGCTATCAATAAAAATGTCAGTTTCGGTTTTAGGATCTCAGACTGGCATTTAATGAATGTGTCCGCCTCGGCCATCACATGTTAGTGACGTAACACCCCAGACCCCGCCTCATTTGCGCTACCCGCCCCTGCTTGGTCAGTTACACCGAGCCGTTCGAAAAACTGGGAGGGCGGGGCGGGCGGGAATTGTACTTCTGATTGGTCAGCAGAGAGACAATTCCGCGTTCCCATTGGTCCTGCGTATTGCCCCGCCATTAGAACATGGAAACAGCGCCACAAATTTACATTTGATTTAACTCATGGAATCTCTGTTTTGATCATCGCCTAAAGTGGATTGGTTTACGTTTTTTGTTGTGGATTTGCAAGGCTGAGAGAGAAGTGTTGAAACAGTAAAAAAAAAAAGAAAGACTCCGACTTGCCGCGTTTTAGACCGCCCCGGGACGTCTGGCAGTCTCTAACCGTAGCCTTGGAGGAGTGCTTGCAGCTTTATCCCGGCCTGCTAAACGTCACCTTCTACGGCAGCTGCTCATACCCCCCACAAACCGGATTTATTCTGGAGCAATGAACAAACCCGATCGATTTCTGGTAAGCAGAAAATATCTTGCCCATGCGTGATGTGCCTAAATTGTGTGGAATTCCACGTGGTACTACTGACCGTGTTTAGCCAGCCTATCTGAATGTTCTTTAATGTGGAAGGAGTTCCGCTGCTGAGAGCAAGTCTGGTGCAAAACACGTTAAAATGTTGTTAACGCATTTAAGCGTCGATCGGTAACCTGCCATTGCTTTTTTCCCCGGTTTTCAGAAATGAGCGTTAAAGTGAATTTAAAAGCCCTCCCACCTCACGTTTTGCAAGGCGGTCTCAAGAACCAAGAGCCCAAGCGAACGCTCAGGTGAATGCATCAGCTCTTTGGTATTGTGCATAAATTTTGTATGTATGTAAATGAAAGACGATACAAAGTTCTACATTCACAGCTAGTATTAAATATTTCCATATGTCTGCTTTTTTGTATTGTGTCGATAATCTGTGCTTTTTTTTATTTATTTCTTGGAATGCCACTGTCATGCGTGTCTGTATTCTTTTACAGGTCTTCGGAGAATGCTATCACTCCTTTCAGTTTCCCCAAGTCTAAAGCGGCACTGTGGGATCCAGCTCCTATTGGGGATTCTGTCAGCCTCCATCTATGCTATTACAGGTGACATTAACCAAAAGAGCTTCCTTAAACTGAAATGAATGAAATCTTGTGTCAGGTTTCATGCCGGTTTGTTCTTTATAGGAATCCCAAGATTGTTCTGGCGGAGAAGGCCCTCCGCTTGGCCTACCGCCAGGCACGGCAGAGTAGCACTGCCATCTTTTCTTGTTTCCTGCTGGGCGGTTTAACCGTGGATGATGGTAAGAATGAAAGGGGCATAGGGTGACCTGTAACTAAATGAGTTTCTTCCCTTTGCTGATTCCTTGAGCACTTTAGAAACCACATGCTGCTAGGTGTTGTGTGTAAGTGTATAGTGAGGGAAGTTGTTCATTATGACGTTTCTGTCCGCTGTCTGGTCACACTCGCCTTCTTTCTCAGATGAGGAAGGAGTCACCTTGACGCTGGACCGATTTGACCCGGGTCGGGAGCAGCCGGGGTTGCCTGCGAAGGTGCCCACGGCTCTGTTGCCCGGCGATGTCCTCCTGCCCTGTGTGATTGGCCCGCAGGGGGTGACGTCCGCAGATCTGCCACTGCACTCGGCCAAGGACCTTAATGTCACCTTTAAGGTAAAGGAACTACCCTTTTGTTGGGGGAGGGGGAGTGGTATATTAGGGTTATCCAGGACGCTTAGAGCTGTTCCTTAACTGCCTGAGTGTTTAAATAAAAATGGTAAATGGACTGCATTTATATAGCGCTTTTCTACTCCTATGACTACTCAAAGCGCTTTAAATATTCATGCCTCACATTCACCCATTCATACAGACATTCATACACCGGTGGCGAAGGCTGCCATGCAAGGTGCCAACCTGCACACTGGGAGCAATTTGGGGTTCAGTGTCTTGCTCAAGGACCCTTTGATGGGGTCAGGAGGAACCAGGCCTCGAAACTGCAACCCTCTGGTTGCCGAATGATAGCACTACCTCCTACGCCACCATCTTCCTCTAGTAAGTCAGGGAGGAGCGTAGAACTCATGCTCATTGCAGGAATTGGGATGATGTGGCCAGATGTTGGGAATTCAGGTAGGACCATCAGGACAATGCAGTTAATGCATGTGTACATCTGCAAGACTCCAATGTCTACTCATCCATCCATCTTCCAGGGTCATGGGACATTTTCATTTATTTGTTTGAGTTTGTCAGATTTCTATAGTTCTATGTCTCGCCCAGCTTGCTGCTTCTCTGTAATATCCCCGTCTCACATCAAGCCTCCCAAAACTGTTCCTCATTCAATTACCTAATGAGGATAATTAGGGGGTGTTTATTTTTTGGCCAGGTGGTCTTGAGTGCCACCCATCCCCCCCCGGTAGTTACTGCAGCCTGTCGCTGACAGGTGGCCCCATCTAACAGCATACTCAAAGTTTAGTACCTGACAGAAAAGGACCAATGGATCAGTCGCTGCAGAAGGACCTTGCAGATGTGGCGGATATCCTGGTGATCTGTGGCGTTTCTCCAATGCCGCCTTCTCTCCGCCCCAGGCTCTGCGACACAGCTGCTGTAGCAGGGACGGCATGGAGCTCTCCGACCTCTTGGTACCGCGGGCCCGCCTGGGCTGCTCCGAGCAGCTGGACAGGCTGAACTTCTGCCTCCGCTGGGGTGCCGTCACAGTGGCCGAAACTCTGGACGCCGTCCCCGTGCGGCCGGTGCCCGTCATCCCGACTGCGCTTGCCAGGAACCTCAGCGGCGTGGCCAGCATGACTCAGCCCCTGCAGGCCGTGTGTCGGAAGCGGGGGTGAGAGCACCTGTCCTGATTTAGAGGGAATAAAAGCTTTTTTAACATCACTTGCTTATTTTTAAGCCGCTATTTTTGTCTTGCAGGTTCCTTACCATGGATCAGACTCGTAAACTCCTGCTTGTACTCGAGTCTGACCCAAAGGCGTACTCACTGCCTCTTGTGGGAGTGTGAGTTAATCATTTTTTCTGTCTCTTGGTTTATTTTTATACGTGGATCACTTATAAAACTCTTAAATATGTACTTTGCAATATTTTTTGGATGGTGGTCTGTCGTCTCGGTGGGTAGGCATGTAGTTCTGTTGTTCTCATCAGCTAATCCAGTGTTTCTCAACCTGGTCCTTGGGGACCCCCAGACGGTCCATGTTTTTGCTCCCTACCAGACAGTCCGATCTAATCCCTGTGGCTACATGCTTAACCCTCTGAGCCCGGCTGCATCGTCGACGATGTATCGCACCGTTCGCGTCTATTTCCGTTTATATCTCGCTGAAATCTTCATGTAGAATCATGAAAAAACACTGGCTAAATCCGTAATCTGTCTTCTTTTTAAAACGTCTGTTGTCAGAAGTATTAAAGTTTTAAAAATTAGGTTAAATCGTAAAAAAGTAAACCATGTCACCTTTCTTTATTTTACCTGCATGGGGGGGGGCGTGTAGTTACGCCCTCACCTGAAGATCACTATTCACATTCTAAACCTCACCTGAAGATCACTATTCACATTCTATACCTCACCTGAAGATCGCTATTCACATTCTAAACAGCCGCACTTCCGCGTATCAAAATCGCATTCGCATGATAATTT